>JBAMJV010004271.1:0-100000 GCA_037951105.1 Echinarachnius parma
CATTTATGTTTTGACTTACATTGATTATAATTTTGTTTTCCCCACAGGATTCCCTCTCGTTAGCAGGGCTCCATATTCTCCCTCGTATGCATCAATTGTTTTGCTGATTTTCTACCCTCTACACTCTACAGATTCCCTCGCACTTATTCTCACACTGCACTGATCCACATCTACAACGTATTGTAAATGGTTCTGATAGGATGCACTGATCATACTCTAATTTCACTAAATCCACAATTTCCCCTTTCCCGACTTCCTTTATAGATATGCTTTGGCCTGTATGTTGCATCAACCCATATGACCGTTTTATTTTTGATATGTACTGTATATTTGTATATCATCTGTTTATTGATACATCACATTTACACCTTTTAACCTATGATTAATCTACATTTCTCCTACTTTCTGATTTCAGACAGGGTCCCATTGGGCAGTTAGCTGTATCAGTTTCATATTTAGACTCTTTATTTGATGATGTTGTAATTATTATATATTTGTTTATATCCCCATATACTTTTTGATAAGTTACAATTTATATCTTGCTCTGTTTTTTGCTCATTTTCCCACAGGGTTCCATCCTATGTACATTATAAGCATTGTCTCGTGTACATCTCCCAGTCTCCCTCTTTTCTCTGTTCCTCTTTTCATCGATCTTCAACCATTCTCATCCCACTCCATCTGTCCATCAGCCTTACCTTTGATGTCACCTCCTTATTCTTATCATAATACTCACAGCCACTCTTCACTATTCCTACCTCATCACTCACATAAGCACCCCATTGTTTACCCCCCCCCCTTCTTAATCTACTGTGGCCAATTTGGCCTCCCTTAGGCCTTACTATAGCTCTTAGATCCTTTTGTTCTCATGCCCCTCTCTCTTCCCCATTCAAATGCCTGCCCATTCAGGGTCTTCCCATTTTCAGGGCACTGCTTTCACCATGCCTCCCCAATTCTTATTCACATTTTCTCTACCCACTCTCTTGTCCCATGTTATATAACATCTTCTTTGTGCGTTTTCCCTCTAATCCCAGCCAAGTTTGATTGGACACTCACAGCCTCTTTATTGTTCTATGTCTCCGCCCCCTTCCTTAGCTGTATGCATGTGTTTGTATTATTAATAGTATATAGTATTAGGTTTTTATGTTTCCTCGTCAGTCAGCCTCCGCATCTCGCGATGGAGGTAGATAGTATGACGTCATAATATAGGTTTTCCCGGTCAATTTCGCTATTTTCTCATGCAATTTTATATAAGCAGCATTCAATTTCGTCTAATCCACGCTTGGATCGACATATCGTCATTCAAAATCGTTTTTGGTCATTCATATTGAATAACAGAGCGACCAATTTCACACTTACGCCATTCTATTGTAAGAGATAGGCACTGATTTTCGTCAATGGGCATTCAATTTCATCTCTAGCAGTCTCGGGTGTCATTTCGGTCATTCGAATTCGCGCATAGGCAAACAAGTTCATTTCATTGGCATTCAAATTAAAAATGTGCAGTGGACATGTTATTTAACATCGTGGACATGTATGATATAGAAATCATGAGATGGAAATAAAAATACAAAATGGTGAACAAAAAGTATGATACAATAACGATCACATGACAAATAACATCATGTGATGAAATTACATTATGAACTCGCATGATCATAACGTTAAGACGATGAACGAATGATGATGATGAACGAATGAATGTAAAAATAAGAAAATACAGATTACATAATTGAACATCAAACAGATCTAGACAAATGTGACGAGGAATAACGAAAAGTGAAGATTCAATGTTGAAAAGTACATCTAAAAATGAAAAATATAGCCTGATGAAAGAATGGTTGAGACTATGTAAGATAAAAGGTGAATGTGTGTGCGTGTGTTTATGTGAGCGTAACCAGTAACGAACCCAGGATTTGTTCAAGGGGGGGGGGGGGGGGGGGGGGGGTTATTTCTTCAGAAAATTTTCCTGTCAACGGGGGTGGTGGTAGTCGTAGAAGATTTCCGAAGTCGACACCGCGAATTTACGACATTTTCAAGACCGAGACCAGGTCCGGTCCACAATTTTCGAGGTCGAGGCCAAAACCCAGTGCTTGAGAAACCTGTGAGGGGGTTGTGTGTGTGTGTATGTGTGTGTGTGTGGGGGGGGGGGGGGGTAGTCGTAGGAAATTTTCAAAGCCGAGGCCGGTAATTTTCGACATTTTTTAGGCCGAGACCAGTGCTATGCACACTTTTCGAGGCCCGAGACCAGCGATAATGACAGTCGAGACCGGGGGGTTGAACCCCCAACCCCCCCCCCCCCCCCCCTAGGTACGCCTATATATTATGTGCGTAACTATGTATGTGGTTGTATAAATAAATTGTATATACAGTATGTTTATTTGTGAATACGTATGGATGTTTATTTGTGAATACGTATGGATGTTTTTTTGTGTAACTTGAATGAGCATGTATGGAAATTGGTCACCCATTGACGAAATTGAATGCACAAACGAGCGATTGTCAAGCTTGCCGTATTAAATTGAATGCCCATTTGTTGAAAATAGCGCCCAATGATGAAATCGAATGCCCATTTGCGAATTTGAAGTGTGCGATTTGAAATGTGGGTGCCCAATATACGAATATGCATGCTCGGAATATGAATTTGAATGACCAAAGCGACTCCTCCACGGCAATTTGACGAAATTGAATGCACATAAAACGAATTTGGGCGCGTAATGTGGGAAAGTTGGCCGGGAAAAACCTATATTAAAGGACCCCCCAAAACGAGATGGATTTTTCTGTCTATGAATATGTACTCTTTCTTTATGTTGTGAATCTTGATGGGTGGCTGTGGCTGACCTGATACTGATAGCTTGCATGAATCATGATGATTGCATTGTTGAATTGTATGACTGAGTCTGAGGGAATATTGGTTAATGAATATTAATGGTTAACCCGTTTCTATCGAGATCTTAATCTCAAATCCCCATAGACAATTTGATGTCTTGACTTTGTACACAGTCAAAGCCCACCAGTTCCTGTAGTCAAGGGGTTAATTGAAAATGAAACTGTTATTAAGTGACTCATTCAGCCAGGTCCCGATCCGGACGTAGGCAGGACTGATTCATTGATTCTGCTATATATTCTCCATACTATAATATATACTGGATACATTACATAGTCGTAGACTCAACTCCTGCCCGAGTGTGTTCAGGACCAGTCCTGAAGGGGTTAATGCATTTGAAAATTGAATGAAATACAAGTGAAATGTTATACAGAATGAAATCAGATGAACAGTTTTAAACTAATTTTTAACGATTCAATGTGTTGTTTTATCACCACTTTCCCTAACGTAATTATCAATGTAGGAATGCAGCCATGGCTCCATTAATTGCAGTGTGTGCCCAAAGGGTCTGGCAGCGGAGTCCCCAGATCGTATTGGACATCGACGTGGTCCTGCCTCTTTAAGTCCCTATCGACTGCTCACCAGTTCCAGCGCCTTGCCAAATCAGTGTCCGTCCAGTCAGAAGGAGGAGAGGATACACCCATCACCATCCAGGGCAAGACGTTCCCCAGGGATGACTTCACCAACGTCACCCCTAAGATCATCTCCAGGGTTGGGCTGGACCTGCACAACACGCCCCACCACCCGCTCTGCATCATCAAGGAGCGCATCAGGGACCACTTCTACTGCAGCTTCCTCAATCGCCGCGGCAACCCGCTCTTCTCAATCTACGACAACATCAGCCCAGTGGTGACGGTGCGGCAGAACTTTGACAGCGTCCTGGTGCCGGAGGACCATATATCGAGGAAGAGGGGAGACAACTATTACGTGAACAGGGAGCACATGCTGCGAGCGCACACCTCAGCGCACCAGGCAGAGCTGGTTCAGGCGGGTCTGGACGCGTTCTTGGTGGCCGGGGACGTCTACAGGAGAGATGAGATCGACACCAGCCACTATCCAGTCTTCCATCAGATGGAGGGAGTCAAGCTTTTCACTCACCATGAGGTATTCCCTTTTCTACACTGGCATAGATCTGGAAGCGATATCTAGTTCTGGAGGGTGATCTATTCATGAATCCCTCTGAACAAAAAAACTTTCTGCAGATCTACACCAGTGCCTCTCTAGCTGAATTTTAATTACCATAAAAAAGCCATAAAAGTATAATGTTGAATCGGAACTGTGTTTTAGTATGTATGATAAAATGGGGAAGTGCTAGGGACATAGATGTACATTCTGTTTTGCAAGTTGTCTTCATGTAGAATAATCAATCTCTAGGTTTCTTCCTATTTTGCTAATATTGAACATCTTGCATTTTATTTACGCCTATAAAAGCACAGATAATGCTGTATATTGACTTAATGGCATCACTTGTACCTGTAGCAAAGATAACGATGCGGCGTTGCCTGTTTGCTTGTCAAATGAATTTCCAGTTTTGGGCAATCAATCAATAAATCTAATCTAATCTAAATCTTGTATTGCAGTTGTTTGAGAAGTGCAATGACTCTTCCAATCTGAGCCTGTTTGAGAGCATCCCCACACCCAGGACTGCTGAGAAGCAGGAGACGCACACCCTGGATGCAGCCAAACTGGTGGAGTTTGAACTCAAGAGGGCCATCACTTCTATGGCAGAGATGCTTTTTGGCAAAGGTACCATTTGATTTTGTTCATTTTCCTTGAAGCTAAGATTTTTGTGTTATTTATGGTGACGGTGATTTGTCAGCTTAAAGTTTTTAACAGATCTACATGTATATATTCGGCTGCATTGTATCTAGAAGGAAAATTCAAATTTGTAAGAAGTCTGGGTGCCTATTGTAATTAATTCCACACAATTTTGTGAACATTATTAAAGGAACTAATTAAAGGGACTTAGTAACATTGTCCAAATCCTCAAAATAAAATTTTAATTCTAGCGGTTCCCTTATATCTTGTTGTATTCGTATTAACAATAAAATCATGGGACAGGTTTCGGGTTTTCAAATTTCCCTTTCGTTACAAAGAAATGTATGATTGAAGTATTCAGATAAGAAAAACTCTGGGCGAGTTTTTCTTCCGTGTACAAAGTGAGTGCAGTGAGTTACTGAATATCACTTTGCATTTTTGCTCATTACTTGGCCATACAATGTCCATTTGACTTAAAATTTTCACACAATACCCTGTGGACATATGAGATAACAACAATATACATTGCATCAACCATTCATCACTTTTTGCACATGTCAACAAAGTTACTAGATCCCTTTAATAGATCAGAATCATTAGATTGTTGTGACTGACTAAAGTCTACTATGGCACTTAGACGGTTATAGTAAAGAATTTAGTGTTAGTGGATTTCATGATAAAATACAGTTTTGTTATAATAATCTCTATGATTAACCAGGAATAGAGTATTGGGCATTCCTTTTTATGATGACAGACAACCTGTGTTTCAATATGATTGATCTCATTTTTGTCGAGCCCACTGTAGATGGAGGGAGACTAAGGGATCCAAATTGCGTCCGTCAGTCCGTCCGTCCGTGACGCTTACAAAAATTTGAATAACTTTTTCCAACCCTGCATCTGTTTGTAACCAAACTTGATTGGTAGATGCCCTACATTGGTCTCCATGATATTCTGGGGTCAAAGGTCACATAAATAGGTCAAAGGTCAAATGAGGGTCAATGTGAAGTTTTACCTGCAAGAGTCTATTAGGGTTGATAACTTTCCAACCCTGCATATGTTTGTAACCAAACTTGATTGGTAGATGCCCTCCATTGGCCTCCATGATATTCTGGGGTCAAAGGTCACATAAGTAGGTCAAAGGTCAAGTGAGAGTCAATGTGAAGTTTTACCGGCAAGAGTCTATTAGGGTTGATAACTTTCCAACCCTGCATCTGTTTGTAACCAAACTTCATTGGTAGATGCCCTACATTGGCCTCCACGATATTCTGAGGTCTAAGGTCACATAAGTAGGTCAAAGGTCAAATGAGGATCAATGTGAAATTTTACCTGCAAGAGTCTATTAGGGTTGATAACTTTCCAACCCTGCATCCGTTTGTAACCAAACTTGATTGGTAGGTGCCCTATATTGGCCTCCATGATATTCTGGGGTCAAAGGTCACATAAGTTGGTCAAGTGCACGCAAGTGGGCGAGACACTTTACGGCTATCGCCTTGTTGCTATTTTGAAAACAAGTTAAATTCTAGTATTTTATACATTAGGTATCCAGTGTCGCTGGGTAGAGACAAAATCCCCCTTCACCCACCCCTCCTGGTCCGTCAAAGTATAACCAGCAGTGGACTAAATAGACATTCTTTTTAGAATGATAGACAACCTGTGTTTTGATATGATTGTTCTCATTATTGCTAGATATTATAATAACCAGTCTGTTACTATTATAATCATTGATCAGGTATCAAGTGTCACTGGGTATAGTCAGATTTCCCTTCACCTACGCTTCCTGGTCCGTCAAACAACCCTGCTATCAAAGTATAACCAGGAGTGAGGATAGACAACCCATGTATTGATATGATTGATCTCATTATTGCTGAATACTGCAATGACCAGTTTGTTATTATTATTATCATTGATCAGGTATCAAGTGTCGGTGGGTAGAGACATCGTTCCCCTTCACCCACCCCTCCTGGGAGCTGGAGATCTTCTTCCAGGACGAGTGGCTGGAGGTCCTCGGCTGTGGCATCATGGAGCAAAAGCTCCTCCAATCAGGTATGCACCATAGTATTTAGTTATGAAAGCTCAATCAATGTAAACATAATTCAGCGAAAAAAATACACGGGGGCGGCGGGCGAATTCGCCCCCGAAATGCCCAAAAGAGCCCCCCCCCCCAAAAAAAAAGTAGCCCCCGAAAAAAACATTTTTTTTATTTTTTATTTGGGGGATTTTTTTTTTGTGGATTTTCTGTTTGGATCGTGATCAAATGCTTATTAGATGATCACTTACAGCATTAGAGCTTAATAGTAGCCCCTGAAATTCGAAAAAGAGCCCGGAAATTTGTAGCCCCCGAAAGTTTGAAAAGTAGCCCCCGAAAAGGAGCCCCCGAAATAAAAATATTAATTTTTTCGCTGACATCATTATATGGCAACTCCACCATAACTATTTGTTCTACTTGCCCTTTCGGGCAAGTAGAATCCAGAATGTTCACATTTTACATTCCCGAATAAAAAATGTACGAAAAACAAACAATGCTTGACAAAAGAAGAAATGGTCATAGTCATCCATTACAATATTAGGGGTTATGCTTTTGGTTGCAAAGTCTTACATTGAAAATTGTCTATAGACCTCTCTTCTCAAAGTCTTCCCTTTATTCTCACCCTTTTCTCTCTAAGATGAACATGAATGTTAGTTGCCCAATCGGGCAAGTAAACTAGACTATCAAATTTTACTTGCCCGATATAAATTTTTACTTGCCCCGGGCAAGTGGGGAAGTGCTCGTGTTGAGCCCTGTTATATGGCAGACTTCAAAATTAACATTGGCCTGATGCCTGCTGGTGGCCCAAAAGAGCTACTGGATGAAACATAAAAAGTCATGAATTTACTTTGCTGACAGATGAAAGTTTAATTTTCAGCCTCGTATACAATGTAAGGCCATCTGCAAATTAGAGTACACTTGATTAAGAATAAGTGCATCATTACAATTTCCACATCCCACCATCGTCATTGTCTATTAGTCAGTCAGTTACCTGGTACTGGTAGCATGATAGTTTAGCGATTGTGGTAGTATTGAAGGTAGTGTCTTATTCAAGCCTTCGCACTAACTTTTTTTCTGTACTGTCAAATCTCAAATCGTAAAGTCAAATCAATTCAAATCATAAATTTGGAAAATGAACTTGCCCCAATTATAACATTTATTTTCCCTCTTACCTCTAGATGAGATTTACATGTATGAAACTACATAGTTCTCTTGTAGTTGAACAATTATTTAGTTGCCCAATCGGGCAAGCAACTGCACAATTTATGAAATTTTACTTGCCCAACACCAATTTTTACTTGCCCTGGGCAAGTGCTAGTGTCCAGCCCTGTCTTATTCATAATGGACTTTAGTTCTATGTATGATTCTTAGATATACTGTATTGAAATTGTATCTTCTCCTTTGTATCACATTGAATAGCTGGAGCAGGTTCATCAGTAGGTTACGCCTTTGGTCTAGGACTAGAACGCCTTGCCATGGTGCTCTTTGACATACCAGACATCAGGCTCTTCTGGAGTAGCGATGAAAGATTCCTGAACCAGTTCAGACGGGATGATACCAGTCAGGTCAAATTCAAGGTAAGTTCTATGTGTAGGATTCCTTGAACGTTTAGTTAGATCATGTCATTGCCTTTGGTCATGGACTGAAACACGTTGCCATGGTTCTCTTTGACATACCAGACATCAGGCTCTTCTGGAGTAGTGATGAACGTTTCCTGAAGGGATGATACCAGTCGGGTCAAATTCAAGGTAATTAGCTTCCTTGCCAGTTTAAGTACATAGCTTGCAACAACTTCTGCAGTTATGAAATCAGACATAGCAGGTTCATCATTGAGCTTGCCTTCGGTCCTTTTTGACATTCGAGACATCAGGCAGCCTCTTCTGGAGTAGAGATGAACGCAGTTCAGATTGGATGATATCCGTCGGGTTATATTCAAGGTAATGACATTTAGTTGTCTTTCTTGCCAGACAAGTATAACCAAGTTTCCAAGGCGATTCTGGTTGATGTCAGTATTAGTTATCTTAAGGGGGATTTTGTCACGGTGGTTATTATTTATCTAGACCTTACATTCATCTCATTGTAATAACCCATTTCATGGTAATATCAATTTGATTATTGATCTTATGTTTGTTTCTTTCCCGAAAAATGTAGAGCTTTGATAGACAATCCTTTAAAAAGATTTATAGTTCTAAACAATATAATATTTCTTTGCTTATAACTTGTATTTCCCTTTCATTTGCTCAGCCCTTCAGCAAGTATCCTCCAGTCATCCAAGACATGTCTTTCTGGTACCCGGATGCAGAGTACGATGCCAACGACTTCTACGACCTCGTGCGGACCGTCGGCGGCGAGCTCGTGGAACAAGTCACCGTCGTAGACGAGTTCACGCACCCGAAGACGCGGCGGAAGAGCCACTGCTATCGTATAACGTATCGCAGTATGGACAGGACACTTACACGGGATGAAATAAATGGGCTACATTCGAGGATCGCGGAGTCGGCCGAAAGGGACCTGAAAGTTGAAGTTCGATGAAAGATATATTGAGATTCAAGGAGTGGTATTATTTACCAGAGTTTGGACAAGGACACAGAGATGAGATTGGCCCCACGCCAAAATAATGTTTGGCAGTATGGTTAGGCCAAAATGCCTTGCCATCTCATTAGGCAAAAACAGCCCAAAAGTGACCTAAAATTTGAAGGTAGCCTAGATGGATGATGTTCTCAAGATTTTGTTGTTTTTGAAGGATCATTTTGATGAGATTTTTCTTCTACAGCATAATGTTTTGCAGGATGGTGAGGCCAAAATGCCTTTCCATCTGCCTAATAGGCAAAACAGCCCCAAAGTGACCTAAATTTGAAGGTCATTTTGCTGATGAGATTCATCTTCTACAGCATAACGTTTGGCAGCATGGACAGTTCACCAATGGGTGACAAAGAGAAGAAGCAATAGTACAGTGAAACTTCTTTATAAGGAGCCTGTTATAACAAGCTACTTGATAGAGTGAGTCAGTTTCACAGGTCCAGGTTGTATGTAATTTATTGTTTTTTAAGCCCTGATGCAAGATATCTGGATATAACAAATTAAATTCAATCGGCCCAAGGTGCTTGTTAGAATTGAGGTTTCACTGTATAGCCGTATTGCACAACATCATGTACAGTGGGTGGTATCTATGGGAACAAGAGAGTTAACAATGTTTGTCAGACCTTTCATGTTATGAAGGATTTCATGCTAAATTGCTAATCTATTTTTGTGAACTGATTGCATTATTGTCAGTGAGCAGGGGGGTGGTTCACAAAGTTGAACTTAACTCAAAGTTGGACTTAAAAAGAATGGAAAGCCACTAGTTTCTTTGAAAATTGTTGTAAAAGTCCTTTTTCAAAGGCATAAAATGTTGATTCAAATCATTAATATCTTCTATTATCAAGGAGGTTTCATGTTCTTGATGCAACATTTATGAATTTGTCTAAAATTCTTGTTTTTTGCTTCTGAATACATTTTATTCCAAGGCTACAAATGGCTTTCCATAATAGTTAGGTCCAACTTGGAGTAAAGTTGGCAACTTGTGAAACCCCCAAGTTTGGTGACAATGCAGTTAGTGCAGACTGAGTGTACACATCTTTGTCTTAACATTTCAACATTTAACTATTTTATCTGTTCAATTGTGAGTATGATTACAACAAAATTTGAAAGATTGCAGAATGCAGATCGTCATAGGCAGACCATTAAGCTAAAAAGGTTGCATAAGATGAACCATTCTGGGGCAATTCAAGCAGCTTTTGAACCAAAATGATTGAAGACGATTTGAAGTTGTGGAACAAAATTCAGGCAGTAAGCTAAACGGATTTTATAGGCCACTAGACATTGTTCATCTATGCAGGGAAATTCTTTTGGTGGCCAATATAGGCAGGTTGGCTGCTTTAGACAGATGGTAATTAGAACAGGTTTATATGTAATTCTCTTCTTCTATTTTAATTAACCTATTTGATAGGAAGAAATCATTTATATATAATTCCAAAATGATATAATTTTATTATATTAATAAAGTTTGTAAAACATGTACTTTTCACGATTATCCTTGTTCTTTTATTTGCAGCATTTGTGGATACATTGAATGTATTGTGGGTCGAGCTGAATGCAGTAAATACATTATACACTGAAACCTCATTATAAAGAGCTCTGATGTAATTAAACCTACTTATAACAAGGTAATTTTGCTTGTGAAAATTTGCTTGATCAAGCTCTTTATATTCTTCTCTTACCCCAATATAATAAGATACAATGTGCTTATTATATCAAGGTAAATGTCATGGTCCCAATGTTCTCTTTATAACGAGGTTCCACTGGAATAATGAAAAGTAACAAATTTATGTCAGATTTGTTCATCTATGAAAAGGTCCAAGTGATGTTGGTCGAATTTGGCAAGTTAATGGATCACGTTAATGGTACTTAATGAAAAGGAGCAAACAAAATAATGTCACTGGTACAGTGTATTCATATTCCTTACACAGCATACATCAGTCACACACACACAAGTTCTCATATATATCACAACTTTTTATGCCTCTTAATTCATCAAACTTACCATTGTTTTTAATAGGGCCTCAATCTACAAGTTTTTGCCCAAAAATATTTTGTAAAATTAGGGAATTTACAACAGTGGAACCTCTTTATAATGAACTCAGTTATAACGTGGTGCCCGATACAGCAAGGCTATTTCACAGGTCCGGGTTCATGTATTTTATTATTTTTAAGCCTTTATATAACAAGGTAAAATCAATGGGCCCCCGAGGTGCTCATTATAACAAGGTTTCACTGTTTTTCTATTTAAGATATATCTGCAGGGGTTTTAATCTGGATTAAATACAACAATTTAGCCCACAGACTTCTAAATTGATGTCAAATTACTTGATTCAACCCAAGGTTGATTAAACATACCAATGAGAATTGGAATGTATGCCATAAAAAACATTTAAATCCCGAAACAATATTAAAGGAGAGCAAAATGCTGGCATTTTCTCTTACTGTTACTGATTAGTGCTTAATTCCTGTCACATCTAGTTGTATAATTCCTCTTGGGTATCATTAATAATCATAATGGAAATAATTAATATCTTTGAAACCAATTTTATCTGTTTGACTGAACACTGGAGGCTGCCTTGTATTCCAACTGTACCATATAGAACCTCAGCTGACCTTGCAATAACAAAAGTTGGTAACCACTGACATAGCAGCATATTTAACATCAAATTCTGCACATATCAGCAACATCAAGCAGAAATGTAAGCGTTTCCTTTCCCTTTAATAAAATAAATCTATCAAGTGTGAAGCACTAAATAAAGTACACAATGAAAAGCTGATATGTATTTTTCTTGTTTTTATAAATCCCATGTCATGTCTGGGAGAAATCAAAATGCAATTGCTGGATAACCCAGCGGCAATTCATGAGAGAAAATCATTTTAAATAACAGGATTTATTTATAGTATACAGTCGGTTACCCCAATCATTCTGAATAATATTAACATTTCATAAACAACGGAAGTGTTACACACACCTTTTCACATTCAAATACAATATTATCTATTGTGTACACTACTTTAAGCTGGAATTCACAAAGGAGGTTTGTGTTATATAGAGGGCTAGTTTGTAGCCGAGTAACAAGTGGAAATCACATACAATTTGCTATTTAAAAATATGTCTGTTAGTGTTTGCTAACAAGCAAAGCCTAATACAAAATAATAGTCTTCAGCTAAAGTGTAGCTTCTATACATTATTGTTAATAAGTAGTAAGTATACATATTCTTTCTTTCAGTTTAGAAATGGTGCTCCATAGTTTTGTAGACTGTCAAGCATGGGGGTGCTACTTTGAACTAGACTAGTTTGTGCCCATTGCATAAACACTACGCCAGTGTCTACAATGAATGGCAAGGTGCATACACCTATACCTATAACACAAACCTCCTTTGTGAATTCCAGCCTTAGAGTAGATAGTTAACTAAATCCCACGGCAAACAATTTTGGGGCAACTACATTTTTAAACTTCTTCAGGACCTGTTGCAGAAATAGATGCAATCGGTTGTAAGTTAGAATTAATTGTAAGTCAGATCATGTGTTCTAAATGCGCAAATCTGAAGGGGTTGAAACGTGCAACGTTTCTGACTTACAATCGTTTGTATCTCTTTCTGCGACGGGGGCCCTGGACTGGTAAAAAAAAAAAAAAACTCAGGCTGATACCAGAAATCAAATAGTCTTGAATGGGTTAACTTATAGAAGTTAAAAGAAAACATTGTTATTCTGAAGAAGAAAAAAACAACACACTATTACAATTAATTTACAAATGTACATTATTTAGAAATTTCGATGGACAATATTCATATAAAATTAACTTTTGACAACAAGATTACATAATATTATACAGGGCTTGACACTAGCACTTGCATGATTGCCAAGGAAAAGTCAAAATAGATGACCGGCAAGTAAAACTTCATAAATGGCCTTGTTTGGTTGCCTGAGTGGGCAAATTAAATACTGTTTAACTACAAGAGAATAATGTAACCTAGAAGTAAGAAGGCAAGTAAATTAACTTTATGAAGTACAATTTGAAAATGACGGATTTTACTTGCCGAACGGGCCAGAAGAGTTATACAAATAGTGTGGAGGATATACATATGCAACAAATGTAATGTTCATGTAACCCACAATGAATAACGCTACAGTGCACAAGCCATACATGTATGTATACTTCAAAGTGTCAACAAAAAATATGCATATATATATATAAGGATAAAGTAAGCTATATCGAACAAAAAACAAACATGGACTTCTGGTGACTTAGCCCCTAAAAAACAGTGCAAACAAAATCATTAGAAATAGAGTTCAATGCAAAAGAATGTTCATAGTGCTATTTCAATGCAGGAATGGATAAAAGCAAAATCGCTCTTGAAGATACAATTTTACATTTCTATCCTGCTTTAAGCAATCTTACTTTAAAAAAAAAAGCATTTTTATAACTTTGTCATTCGCTTTGATGTAAGAAAAGAAAATGTATAGTTCATTGGTAAAACTAAGTCTAGAAGTAAATTAGTTCAAAGTAAATTAGTTGGAAGTGCCAAATTTAAAATTGAACCAAGGAATGAAAAAAAATAACATTGATGCCTTTCTCATGTACATTTCTTGTAGTTATTACAGGCAAATCTTATATTTAGGCTTTGAAAAACACAGAAATTCAATGTTCAGCATCAAATTTTACTTGCCCAACATCAAATTTTACGTGCCCGATATAAATTTTTACTTGCCCCGGGCAAGTGGGCAAGTGCTCGTGTCGAGCCCTGTTATATGGCAGACTTCAAAATTAACATTGGCCTGATGCCTGCTGGTGGCCCAAAAGAGCTACTGCATGGAACATAGAAAGTCATGAATTTACTTTGCTAACAGGTGAAAGGTTAATATTCAGCCTTGTATACAATGTAAGGCTATCTGCAAATTAGAGTACACTTGATTAAGAATAAGTGCATCATTACAATTTCCACATCCCACCATCGTCATTGTCTATTAGTCAGTCAGTTACCTGGTACTGGTTGCATGATAGTTTAGCGATTGCGTAGTATTGAAGGTAGTGTCTTATTCAAGCCTTCACACTAAAGTCAAATCAAGTCAAATCATAAATTTGGAAAAGGAACTTGCCCTAATTATAACATTTACTTGCCCTCTTACCTCTAGATGAGATTTACATGTATGAAACTACATTGTTCTCTTGTAGTTGAACATTTATTTAGTTGCCCAATCGGGCAAGCAACCGCATATTTTATGAAATTTTACTTGCCCGATACCAATCTTTACTTGCCCCGGGCAAGTGCTACACTGTAAAAAAAAATACTGTAAAATAACAGCAAATCTGCTGTCAGCTACAGAGTCGCCAGAAAATCTGCTTTAAAAATACAGGCCGTATGTAATTGTCGCTTACATTTTAGATCTGTAATTCAGAAAACAGGTCGTTATGTAACACGGACTAGCAGAAATACTTTGTAAAAAGTTTCACGTATTATTTATGTAGAAAAACATACTTATATTAAATCGTTTTAACGCAATAGTTTTCATATAATTTACATTATTCGATGTGTTTTTAAAATTATTTATGTATTTACGTTTAATGACGCCAATTTTCTGACAACAATTGCTTTATTCAGTTTTGACAATTTTGGTGTTTAAAAAAATTATTTTCTGTATTAAAGAAAAAAGCGTTTTTGGCGGGAAATTCCTGGCAGTTATTTTGTACAGTGTAGTCCAATCCTCCTAGTCCTAATAACCTACCTAATAGCCTATGCGTACGACATATACATACTGTGCCCTAAGCCTATACCTATCGTTTCTAACCATCTTCCTTTGTTCACGATTAGCTTATAAACAGTGTGCAACCCGATGCATGTTTTTTAATGGTTAGTGCTTAAACACAGACGTCAAAACATTATTGCATTCATGAATTTCCACCCAAAAGTGGTTTTCAAGAGTCCACTGATAATTAATTATACTATTCTAAATCAAAAATGAATTTCGATAATAATTTTACAAAATAACGGGATTATGAACAGATTTTTTGTTCATTTAGCAAAAGCTCAAACTTGCTCATGAATATTCATGAACCTGTTACAAATTACAATAAATGCTGTGGTTTAACGGTATATTCGTATTTATGTCTACAAGAAACTAGGTTTTTTAACAGGTTTACCTGTTTTTTTTCTTACAGACCTGGGTAGTAAAAGAAACTGCCTGTGTTGTTAGCTTACGCCTATGTCTACAGGATTTGTTTTGTTTTTGTAAAATAAATTGTCGCTTTTTGACAGGAACATTTCTGTACGATTGATAAAACAGTGAAAAGTTGTAATTTTAAGGGCAAAAACCTGTAATTTTAAAATTATTTGTTACAGTGTACGTTTAACAATAATGTGATGTTGTAAAAGATCAAATAACTGCCAAAATCTAAATTTATATAGATTTATGTATCTGAAATTATTGATGCGTTGTTAAAACACGTTTTAATGTAAATTTACAGGTAGATTTTCTTGTATAAATGTACTCATAAATGTATTTTTAAGAATGGTTGATTATGTTCTTAAAAGATCTTGAAATGTAATTTTTTTTTAAAGAAGAAAAAAAAGCCCACTACGTGTACAGCTGTATTCATCATTTGCAAATGTGTTGAAAAACAATGAACACACATTTAATGATATTTGCAATTTTCATGAAAGGAAACATAGGAAAACAAAAAGTAAACTGCTTATAATAGAATTTAAGAAGTCAGATAAACTCGCTTTTATTTTCTGACTTTCTTGAAAAGATATTAATTTAGGCACACTTCAACAGCAATGCCAACATCAGAAAACCTGCCATGGAATTGTTATAAGAAGAACAAATATTAAAGAACTCTGAAAACATGGTCTATTCGTCCTTGCATGTGAGCCAATCAACATCGAGTAACATTTGTGTCATGAGGTCTAACTGCATATACAATACAGCCTGAAAAAATGTGATCAAACAGAAATTAATAAAAGGAAATCAATATACTCAACAAAAAAGGCCACTTATGATACAGTACTGGCGCTGGGGGTGGATACAAAACCAACACTTTTTTGCATATAGATGGTTCTGGAGTAAGAATCCGAACTACACTATCCCTCTGCTAATAAGGCACTTCACCCCTCCCCCTCCCCCCCCCCCCCCCCCCTTCCCCTCATATAAAGTCCACTTTGGTAAAAGAAAATTCCCACATAAAAGTTTGAACATTACCTTTCATTTCGGTCAGACTCAAATATTTGGACACTACAATGTTTAGAAAAAAAAATAAAAATATCCAGTAAAAATAATGTAAATAATAATACTAACTGAAGTCATCCATAAAGTTATATATATATATATATATCAATATATCAATGGTGGTAAAGAGTAAAGACAGAAAATGCGTCAAAATTCAGTCTCATTTAGTATATGAGTACAACATTTCTATTCAAATCAATTAAGACAGCAACGTTGGAATACGGAATTCTGTAAAAAATGCTACTTATTATTTATGTGCAAAAAATTACATGAAATGTAAATTTCTATTCAATCAAAACAACATATAAAAACGGAAGTTTGTAAAAGAATCTCAGTTTCTGTATTAAAATTAAGTCACGTCAAAGTAAAACTTCATCATATGCATTCAATTTAAGAAATCGTTGTTGGAATACAGCCATCTGTAAAAAATACATTAAGGTAAAACATAAAAACTGTAAGATTACACGAAAACTGTATAAATAATCCTTTTTTGCCTTAAAATCACAAGTTTCTGATGTAACTCAGTCTCACAATTAAGAATGAAGTAATTTTACAGGATAAGTGTAAAAACTACATCAGAATTGCTGTATTTAGTTAAAACAAAACAATTCTCTATTTTTTTCCCTGTAAAAATACAGATATTTTTTACAGTGTAGTGTCGAACCCTGTCTTATTCATAATGGACATAAGTTCTTTGTATGATTCTTAGTTATTCTGTATTGGAATTGTTTCTTCACCTTTTTATCACATTGAATAGCTGGAGCAGGTACATCAGTAGGCTATGCCTTTGGTCTAGGACTGGAACGCCTTGCCATGGTGCTCTTTGACATACCAGACATCAGGCTTTTCTGGAGTAGCGATGAACGCTTCCTGAACCCGTTCAGACAGGATGATACCAGTCAAATCAAATTCAAGGTAAGTTCTATGTGTAGGATTCCTTGAACATTTAGTTAGATCATGTCATTGCCTTTGGTCATGGACTGAAACGCCTTGCCATGGTGCTCTTTGACATACCAGACATCAGGCTCTTCTGGAGTAGCGATGAGCGTTTCCTGAACCAGTTCAGACAGGATGATACCAGCCAGGTCAAATTCAAGGTAATTATGTTTACGGTTCCGGGAAAGATTAGGCATGACTTGCCTTAGGAAAATGCCTTTGGCCTAAGAATGGAATGTCTTGTCATGTTTCTCTTAAACGCACATATCAGGGTCTTCTGGTAATTTGTAATATAAATTTGATTATTTAATTTTAGTGTGTTCAAGCTTCTTCTTTACGGATATTGTTGGGCTTTATGTTGGACTTTGAATATACAATCCTAACAAAAATTTATATTTCTGAACACTATTTGTTTTGTTTATAACTTGTATTTTCCCTTTCATTTGCCCAGCCCTTCAGCAAGTACCCTCCTGTCATCCAAGACATGTCTTTCTGGTACCCGGATGCAGAGTACGATGCCAACGACTTCAACGACCTCGTGCGGACCGTCGGCGGCGAGCTCGTGGAACAAGTCATCGTCGTAGATGAGTTCACGCACCCGAAGACGCGGCGGAAGAGCCACTGCTATCGTATAACATATCGCAGTATGGACAGGACAATTACATGGTACGAAATAAATGGGCTACATTCGAGGATCGCGGAGTCAGCCGAAAGGGACCTGAAAGTTGAAGTTCGATGAAAGATATTGAGATACAAGGAGTGGTATTATTTACCAGAGTTAGGACAAGGACACTGTAATATATGTGCAGTTAGAATGCAGTCTGAAAGCAGAGACTACACTCCTCTGCACCCACATCCAATCACGGTATAGGGATGCTGTTACTATGCAGTGTTACATAACATCACCCCTGTGAGGAACCATATATGTACACCCCTCACTAGCCTTATCTAGATGATGCCACATCATCACTTATTGTATACTCTCACTTGCCATGTGGATCTAGAGTAATAAACAGCTCAATACTACATCTCTGTGTCTTGTGTGATAGACTGCTAATAAGAACCCGCAAATATACAACTACAAAACGATATTACAACAATATTACATGGTGTCAGAACGATTGTGCAGTCAATAGGCAAGCTTTAAAACCACCAGGAGAGTTGGTAACGTCGAGAAATCCGGCAGAAAACTGGAAGATGTGGAAGCAGCATTTCGAAATATACAAAGCGGCAAGTGGACTTGGCAACAAACCGAAAAGTGTTCAGGTGAATACTTTGTTGCATGTCGCAGGACCAGAGACAATAAGGATCTTCAATACTTTTGAATATAGAGAAGACGAGGACAAGGATGATTTGTCTGTGCTACTGGCAAAATTTGATGAGCATTTTTTGCCACAAAAGAACATAACGTATGAGCGGCATATTTTCCATACACGGATCCAGGCTCATGGAGAGTCAATTGATGATTTTGTGACCGATTTGAAGAGGAAAGCTGCTACATGCGAATTTGGACATCTACAAGAGAGTCTGATAAAAGACCGAATCATCATTGGAATCAGGGATGTGTCGCTAAGAACCAAGTTGCTGGAAAAGAGAGAACTCACGCTGCAGCAAACCATCGATACATGCAGATCAGCAGAACTAACACGAACACAAGTTGGAAATCTGAATTTGCCATCAAGCGCACATCAAGAGGTGAATGCGGTAAACCAAAATTACTACCGCCAGAACCCCACAAACAAAAAACAAAAGAGGCCACAAGCGACAGGACAGAGCTATCACAATGCAGCGGAGAACACATTTGCGTGCAACAAATGTGGGAATAAGCATGGCCCCCGAAGCTGTCCTGCCTACGGAAAAACGTGTGCAAAGTGCAAAAAGTTAAACCACTTTGCTAAGATGTGCAGATCAAGCCATCAGAGCCAACCTGGAGTTCACCAACTTGCAGCTGCCGGCGCCGACAACCACGAAGAAGGAGATCTGGAGGAGACTGACTTCATGATGGATGAGGTTACAACACACACCAGCCAGGCCAGCCCGAAGAAAGAATGGAATGTTCACCTCAACATCCAACGCAGACGGGTGAGATTCAAGGTTGATACAGGTGCGCAGTGCAATGTCATCTCAGAAGAGCAGTTCTCAAAGATGAAAGGTGACGATGGCGACAACAACAAGGCAGTACATCTAAAAACAAGTATTAGGTGACTCTAACCTCATTTAGTGGCCATAAGATGATTCCGATCGGCAAATGCACACTGCTGTGTGAATTCAAAAACAAACTCTATCCCATAGAATTTCAAGTAGTACGAGGCCAGAACATTACTGAAATTATTGGCCTGAATACGAGTGAAGCACTAGGCTTAGTGAATACCGTGCAAGAAGTGCACGTAAACAGCCCCAAAGTAGATAAACTGAAGACTAAGTACAAGCATGTATTTGAAGGCATTGGCTGTATGCCGGGAAAGCAATCCCTTAGAGTAAACCCAGATGTATCTCCAGTTGTACATGCCCCACGGAGAGTACCCGTAGCACTTAGAGAAAGAGTACACGTAGAACTTAAGAGAATGGAGACTGAGGGCATCATAACAAAGGTAACTGACCCAGGTAGAGGTTGGGTGAGTAGCATGTGCACTGTGGTAAAGCCCTCGGGAAAAGTCAGAATCTGTCTGGATCCAGCCGATCTAAATAAAGCGCTTGAGCGGGAATACTATCCCATGCAAACTTTGGATGCTATTTGCGATAGATTGGCGGGCGCGAAAGTGTTTTCAACATTGGATGCAAATTGCGGATACTGGATGATCCAGCTAGATGCAGACAGTTCTGACCTTTGTATTTTCAATACTGAGTTCGGAAGATACAAGTTTGAGAGGCTTCCCTTTGGTATCAATGTAGCCCCAGAGCTATTTCAAAGAATCATGACCGATACATTTGCAGATATAGAGGGAGTTGAAGTGATCATGGATGACATTTTGGTATCCGCCAAAAATCAAGAAGAACATGATGAAATTCTAGAAAAAGTTCTTCAAAGGTGCACCGATCAAAATATTCGGTTGAACAAAGAAAAATGCAAATTCAACCAAACAGAGGTCAAGTATATGGGTCATATCATCACATCTGATGGGCTCAAGCCAGACCCAAGCAAAATTGAGGCGATCTTGAACTTGAAAGCACCTACTGACAAAGCCGGAATCCAACAATTTCTGGGCATGATTACCTACCTTGGTAAATTCATACCAAATTTGTCAGAAAAGACCGCACCTCTGAGAGAATTGCTAGACAAAAATGTACAATGGAAGTGGACAGAAAGTCAGGAAAAAAGCTTCCAAGAGTTGAAAGTCATGATCACTAAAGCTCCTACATTACAATACTATGATGTAAACAAAGATGTAACTCTGAGTGTAGACAGTTCCCAGTCAGGAACAGGTGCAGTATTACTGCAAGATGATCTTCCGGTAGCATACGCCTCAAAAGCATTCACGCAAACTCAAAAGAATTGGGCTCAAATTGAGAAAGAATTGGCAGCTATTTTGTTTGGATGCAGACAATTCCACAACTACATATTTGGTAGAATAGTCCATGTCCAAACAGATCACCGCCCTCTAGAGGCCATTTTCAAGAAACCACTCTACACGGCCCCGATGCGACTACAGAAAATGTTGTTGCAACTACAGAAATACAGTTTGGATGTCGGGTACGTGAAGGGCAAGCACTTGTATGTTGCTGATGCTTTGAGTCGTAACTACCAAGATGTGACAGAACAAATGACAAATGGTGACGTACCAGTGTGTATGGTAAATTGCATACCGATAACAGGTGAAAGGCTGGTTGAGCTCAAACAAGAAACTGAGAAAGATGAAGAGCTTCAGCTCTTGAAGGAAACAATCCAAAATGGCTGGCCAGACAAAATCGGCCAAGCAAACCCAAAAATCAAACAGTACTGGACAGTGAGAGAAGAGTTGGTCGTTGAAGATGATTTGATCTTCAAATCAAACAGAGTCATCATTCCCATCAAAATGAGAGAATATGTACTCGGAAAACTGCATCAGTCACACCAGGGAATTGAAAAGACAAAACGTCTCGCAAAAGATGTAGTTTATTGGCCAGGAATGCAAAAGGAAAATACTGTCATGATTGAAAACTGCAACACTTGTGCAGAATTCAGACCAAAACAAACAAACGAACCACTGCTAGGGCATACAAAACCAGAACGCCCATGGCAGAATGTAGGAACAGACTTGTTTGAAATTGAAGGAAAGAACTACATGTTGATAGTTGACTATTTCTCCAGCTTCTTTGAAGTCAACCAGTTGAGTTCACTGACAAGTGAAAAAGTGATTGATGTTTGTAAACAACACTTTGCAAGGTATGGGATCCCAGAAACAGTTGTTTCTGATAATGGTACTCAGTACACGAGTGAGCAATTCAAGGAATTTGCTCGATTGTATCAATTCACGCATGTCACTTCCTCACCTCACTTTCCACAAAGCAACGGGAAGGCTGAAAAGACAGTTCACATTGCAAAAAGCCTGATGAAAAAATCAAAGAAAGATGGAACTGATCCATACTTGGCATTTTTGGACTATCGAAATACACCAATTGATGGGTTAGATGCAAGCCTAGCTCAGATGTTGATGCAGAGAAGAACAAGAACTACTCTGCCAAGCAAATTGCTAGAACCAAAAGTTCTGCCAAACATTCATGAGAAGCTGAAACTAAAACAGCAAACACAAAAGAAGTATTTTGATAGGGGTACCAAGACACTACCCATGCTCAAAGAAGGAGAGAACGTGAAGATGCGGATGCAAAACAATCTTTGGAAAGATGCAGTTGTGGTGACAAGAAGTACTTTTCCTAGAAGCTACATTGTAGAGTTGGAAGGAAAACGATACCGTAGAAATAGAGTAGACTTGAGAAAGGGTACTGAAAAGAAGTCACTAGCTGACAATGCAAACAAAGAGCAAAATGAAACTCCACCATTCATGACCAGATCAGGTCAAAGATACGGACGAGTGAAATAGCTTTCTATAAGTAAATAAATGTTCATGACTTGGAACGAAATGATAACGATTATGTCCTTGATTATTATTTATGTTTGACACTCGAGTGTAAGTGCCAACATATATTATATTATGAGATAACCATATATGTTCAGATTTGATTGATATTCAAGAATATGAATTCTCATTACCGATGTAAGCTCATTCTTAATTTTAAACCATTGGATAAGTCATAGATAACAATGCTACGTTGGCCCATCGTTGGCCCAATGTAGGCGGTCATGTTGGGCCAACGTCAAAACGTGACGTCTAGCCCACGTCATTCTTGCCGCTGGGCCCTCGTTGGCCCAACCCCCATACGCCAACGTCAATTGCCAATGTTGAGCCAACGTTTGCCCAACCATTTATTTTGCTATTTCTGACGTCAAGCCAACATTGAGCCGACTAAACCCCAACGTTAATACGACTATATAAGTCAATGTCGGGCCAACGTTAAAACGTGACGTTGTGCCCACGTCATTCTTGCCGCTGGGCCCTCGTTGGCCCAACCCAACAAGCCAACGTCGTACAAGTGTTGGGCCAACGTTTTCCCAACCCTTGCCCAACCTTTCAGTTGGCTAATTATGACATCGGGCCAACGTTTAGCCAACCTTGGGCCAACCTTGAGCCAACCTTGAGACAACCTTGAGCCAACCTTGAGCCAACCTTGAGCCAACCTTGAGCCAACGTTGAGCCAACGTTGAGCCAACGTTGAGCCAACCTTTAGCCAACAATACGAACAATTTAAAAAAAAATGATTAATAGGCTAGCATGGGGTTACAAATTTTACACTTCCGTCATGCAACCACTAAATCCTAAATCCTATCCTATCCTATCCTATCCTATCCTATCGTCTTAACAATATACTATGCAATCGACTTAGTATATATATACCTATACATACTATGTACATTTGTTAATAGTTAGTAATTGCCGAGAGTAGATTCTAAAATAATCAGCCTTTGAATCATATTCATAAGACTAATATTCAGGTGTCATTTATAGTTTTATAAATTATATAGAAAAACAAGGACATGATAACACTGTTTTCAATACAAATAATAGCAAAAATAGGAATTTTTCTGTTCACTATTATGATCGTTTATAATCGATCATGAACCCCGATAGCAATTCTGCGTTGGCCCAATGGGTGATTTCAAGTATGGTGTTTAGGGCTGGTGTTAGTGTTTATAAAACTGGCGTTTGTGTGTAATAAACACTAACAACGGCCTTAAACACCATACTTGAAATCACCCAATGTCGGCCCACTTACGACGCATTGGGATCGATTGCGGAACGAACCTTTACCGATCATAAATCACTAATTAATAGGTGTATCAAAGTGAATAAAGAGGGGGCTTTGCACCCCCAATATTTTGTTAATAAAATTTAATTTAATTGTATTAATTTACCAATTCAACAACATAATATAATGTACAATATTTCACCATTTCCGGTCATTTATTAAAAAGGATAAACATTGCATAGTATATTAGTCAAAACTAGCCCTTGAACAACTATATAAACAATACAAGTATATACTGCACATTATATTATCGATAATATTACAACAAATTATATAGAAAACAGGGACATGATAACACTGTTTTCAATACAAATAATAGCAAAAATAGGAATTTTTCTGTTCACTATTACGATCGTTTATAATCGATCATGAACCCCGATAGCAATTTACAAATTTAACAAAATCATATAATGTACAATATTTCACAATTTCCCGCCATTTATTAAAAAGGATAGACATTGCATAGTATATTAGTCAAAACTAGCCCTTGAACACCTATGTAAGCAATACAAGTATATACTGCACATTGTATTATCGATAATATTACAACAATCCAAAATGTTCCAAAAACGTTTTCATACATTGTTGGTAAAACATAATTAAAATATATTTTAATTATTGTACAATTTAAGAAATCCATATCGTGACATTGTACATTTTAAGTCGCATGGAGGTTCATCTAAAATTACTGCCCCAATGTATGAAATGGACTGTTTCCCTATATCTGTCTTGATTTAGCTATCTTGCATATAGCAGTGGTTCAATCTTTTTTTCGTAATATTTGTATCTATATTACTACAAATGAAGTGCAATCCACTTGTGTTTTCATTAAAAGGATAGTTGAGTTTTGATAAAGAGAGTTCAGCTTTGGTTAACCTGAGCTTCAGTAACTAAAACCTGCATCATTACATTACAAACAAACAGTTATAACTTACTCCACCATGCTCGAAATTAATAACACAACAAATTACAAATGACTAAGTAAGTAAAAAGCATGTTTCCATTAAAAAAGATACGTTAAAACTCATGAGGATGCTCATTAAAAACATATTGGTTTTAACCATTACAAATAAATCAACAATTATTCAAAAACATCTTTAATAGTACCTTTCTAAAAAGAAGAAGCAATTTTGAAATTTGTTAGCGGCCGATTCAAAGTTATATTGTCCGTTCCCTACAATTATTAAAATGTTAGGTTTATGGATATCTTAGGCTTTTCTGAAACAATTTTGATCAAATTAAGTTTATTCTGTCATTACAATTGTATGCTCTTTCAAACTCGACACTCCGTTTTTTATTATCTCACACAAATATTGTGTAACGGCCTCTATATACCAAAACTCAACTCAACTATCCTTTAATACGAATCCTTGATACCAACAAACTGTTTTGTCGGTAACGATTTCTAAAAAGCATGAATTTGGTAAAATATATTTTCTTTACACCTATATGAAATGCGTCAATATTTGACCTCATTACATTTAAATCTATGTGTAAATACTCTCTAAAAAGTGAGAAACCGGCTAAAAATCATCTGCAAACAATCCCAAATGGAAATAATAACGTACATGTAGGTTTGGAAATCGTTTATACAAATGAGGAAAAACGCTGGTACCACTACAGATCATTTTGAAACTCCATAATGTAATCGGTAATCAAGAAGAAGAAAAAACATCATAAGTTAGAGTGATATCGGATAAATACCCCTTGACCACGGGCACCGAGTTGGATGTGTACAAAGTCTATGCGAATTTCATGAACATGAACATGCACTATAGGGAAAAGTGTTGTTAGTCCTTTGCGAAATCTAAGAAGATTCTGTTTGTAACACTTCCAGCATGTTTGTCACTGATTCGTACACAGTTGATGAATTAAATTGATCAATGCTATAAACTTCGCATTCATCAGCCTGCTCTAAAACCATACTGGTGTAGTGGTGTTCATAATATAATAACATAACTTGAACCGTGAAAATTTGTAGACGTGGTGTGGCAAAATTTTCGCGTTCTCGTTTGTCCTTAATTAAGCAAGACAATTAATCCAATATTGCTGCGTTCTACCATTATATCGTGGACTGCGCCCTATTGACCAGCATGCCTTGCTCCCAAGGGATCAGAAAGTGCACGTGTGGATTGATTGTGAGTGTGTCCGATGACCCCCCGATGACCGGGGTAATAATATCTTTATTAGGCGCTATATAAATCGAAACATTATTATTATCTTATTTGTATTTTCATTATAAATTATAATTTCATCAAACGATTATTTGGCTGCACATTCGTGAATGCTACCCAACTAACAATTGAACGTTTTCTGAACGTTCTAAACAGGTTCAAAGTTGGTTATTTGGACGTTATGTGAAAACGTTTTAAAACGTGTATTTGTGGAAGATTGAAAACGTTTTTAAAACGTGCCAAATGGACCTTTTTAAAACGTTGTTTAAACGTTACCAAAAAAAAAAACTTTCATGTATTTGCTTTCAAGTGCAAGGACCAGCAGAAACCCTGTCGGACGTTGGAGACGTTTTAAGAACGTTTTTTAAACGTTGATTAAAGACGAAGACCTACGTGACCTAATACAAACGTTTTGTAAAGGTTTTGTAAACGTTGATTAAAGACGAAGACCTACGTGACCTAATAAAAACGTTTTGTAAACGTTTTGTAAACGTTTTGTGTTTGCTGGGTAGTGCCCGTAATTAATGTACTCGGGTGTCTATTCACGAAAGCTTATGCGTATGCACTTATTCGGAATTTGAAAGACCGATTCCAACAATTACACGACAATGCGTGAATTTGAATGATTTCGATTGAAAAAGTGTCAAATTGAGCGGGAAAATGTTATGATTAATAATAAGTATTCATCAATTGTATCATAATTCTGTTGCTATCATTTCACCGTTGGCCAAATCTCATTCAACCAACCAATAACGATACTACGTAGTAGGCGAAATGTTGGCCTAACGTTGGCTTGCACACCGTCGAAATGTGATTGTTTGTTAAAGGTTGGTTTGACGTCAACTAGCCAACCAATATCCAACGTCGCTCATTGACCGAATGTTGTAGTAGGCGAAACGTTGGCGTAACGTTGGCTTGCCTACCGTCGAAATGTGGTTGTTTGTTAAAGGTTGGTTTGACGTCAACTAGCCAACCAATATCCAACGTCGCTCATTGACCGAATGTTGTAGTAGGCGAAACGTTGGCCTAATGTTGGCTTGCCTACCGTCGAAATGTGGTTGTTTGTTATAGGTTGGCTTGACGTCAACTATCCAACCAATATCCAACGTCGCCCATTGACCGAATGTTGTAGTAGGCGAAACGTTGGCCTAACGTTGGCTTGCCTACCGTCGAATTGTGGTTGTTTGTTAAAGGTTGGTTTGACGTCAGCTAGCCAACCAATATCCAACGTCGCTCATTGACCGAATGTTGTAGTAGGCGAAACGTTGGCTTAACGTTAGCTTGCCTACCGTCGAAATGTGGTTGCTTGTCAAATGTTGCTTTGACGTCAGCTAGCCAACCAATTTGGAACGCCATTCATTGACGTAATTACGTAGTAGGCGAAACGTTGACTCAACGTTGGCTTGCCTATTGTCGAAATGTGGTTGTATGTCAAACATTGGTCTGACGTCAACTAGCCAACCAATATCCAACGCCACGCATTGGCCGAATGTTGTAGTAGGCGAAATGTTGGCCCAACGTTGGCTTGCCTACCGTCGTAATGTGGTTGTTTGTCAAACGTTGGTTTGACGTCAACTAGCCAACCAATATCTAACGCCACTCATTGACCGAATATTGTAGTCGGCGAAACGTTGGCCCAACGTTGACTATCATACCGTCGAAATGTGGTTGTGTATTTAACGTTGGTCTGACGTTCACAAGCCAACCAATATCCAACGCAAGTCATTGACACAATTTCGTAGTAGGAGACACGTTGGTATAACGTTGGCTTGCCTACCGTCGAAATTTGGTTGTTTGCCAAACGTTAGTACGACGTCAACTAGCCAACCAATATCCAACGCCACTCATCGACACAATGTCGTAGTAGGCGAAACGTTGGCCCAACGTTTGTTTTTCGACCATAGAAATATGATTGTTCGTCCAACTATCACCCAACGTTGTTTCAACGTACATTTGCCAATCAGTTTGCCAACAGTCAACAGACGACGTTGGCTTAACGTCGTTTTAATGTCAGCTCGCCGACTGCAAAAATGTGGTTGTAAATTGACCTTAGGCCAACGTTGGCTTAACGTTGTTTTGCCAACCGCGACGGTGCCGACTATAGACTACGTTGGGCCAACGTAGCATTGTTATCTGGGTAAACAATAACTGAATAGTCAACAAGATAATGTGTTAATAAGTTTTAATAGAAAATTGAACTTTTTGAAAATAACAATTTTAATGTTAAATTAAATCTGGTAATATTGTAAAATGCCATACATACATACAATGGTAAATATTGTAATTCTTGATTTATGCTTGAGAATTAATATTGAAGTTAATTGTGAAACTAAAAGAACAATAATTACATAATTGTGGATACCTTACTTTAAAAAAGAAAAAAGAAAAAGAAAAGAAAGGAAAGTGAAAAGTTTGTATACAAGAACGTCTGTATAGAGTTCAATAGACATGTTAATGATGTTATGTGTTTAAATTGATTCACTTCATAATTGAAATGTTATGATGTTTTAACATGTTTTGAAGAAATGATTGTGTATTATGTATTACTAAGTTTTGAAGAAATTGGATGAAACAGAAATAATGTTCTTATCCAAATAATAAATTGTATTCATGTTAAGGTACAGTTATAACATAAGTTTGTAAATAGCATATTGATGGATAAAAGATATTTTATGTTTTCCAAAGAAAGGGAGATGTAATATATGTGCAGTTAGAATGCAGTCTGAAAGCAGAGACTACACTCCTCTGCACCCACATCCAATCACGGTATAGGGATGCTGTTACTATGCAGTGTTACATAACATCACCCCTGTGAGGAACCATATATGTACACCCCTCACTAGCCTTATCTAGATGATGCCACATCATCACTTGCCATGTGGATCTAGAGTAATAAACAGCTCAATACTACATCTCTCTGTCTTGTACTGGACTGCTAATAAGAACCCGCAAATATACAACTACAAAACGATATTACAACAATATTACAGACACGGAGATGAGATTGACCCCACACAAAAATGCCTTCACACCGTCATTAGCCAAAACAGCGCAAAAGTGACCTGAAATTTGAAGGTGGCCTGGATGATGTTCTCAAGATTTTTGTTTGTTGTTCAAGGATAATTTCGATAATGATGTTCTTCTTCTACAGCATAATGTTTGGCAGTATAGTTAGGCCAAAATGCCATGCCATCTTCATTAGCCATAACCAACCCAAAGTGACCTGAAATTTGAAGGTAGCGTAGATGGATGATGTTCTCAAGATTTTGTTTTGATGAAGGATCATTTTGCTGATGAGATTCATCTTCTACAGCATAACGTTTGGCAGCATGGACAGGTCACCAATTATGCAAACAGGGTTGGCATATTTCCCGGACGGGTGGGAAATACTGGGAAATACCGGTAATTACCGCCTTTTTAGCGGGAAATACCGGAAAATATGACTCAAGGTTATAATCCAATTCTAAATTGGTACATGTCCCATAAAGATGTATGTATTTTATGTTTTAATCTGAATAGGTGAATCATAAAAATGCTTAATTATGTATAAAACATGTCTTGTGAATTAAATTAATCATCCATCAATTGATATTTCATTATTTCTAAAATTACACATAATAAATAACCTGTTTCCTTTGTTTTTCTGAAATCCCCATAGACTTTGTATGCAACCCAGTGGCGTAGCTACGGGGGGCACGGGGGGGGGGGGGGGGGCACGTGCCCCCCCAATCGTTTGGCAAAAAAAAAAAAAAAAAAAATGACGACCCGACATGAAGCCAAATGTGTCTACAATGTATATCATTCATTATTATCACGTTTTATTTAATGTGTGATAATAATCATTATCAACGATAATAACCAAGAACATAACAGTCGTTCCCTAGTACTAGCAATAGCGCACCTATATCAGTTTGAAGAATCCTTCCAATATAGCGCCTTATGCAAATTTTCAGTCCCGTGCGCGAGGATCGACGCTCACCGCATTTCAGAAGACATAGAGCGCGTATAGGCCTAACAAACTTCCTAGCATGGTAAATCGTTTATCATACCAAGGGCCCTTTTAGGATCTTGAATCTGCCTCCCGCTTTTATAGATAATTTTGACGCCTTCATGCAGGCTATAAAGGCTGCTTAAGAGTTAAAAATAGGATTTTTAAATCTTTAAAAACCTAATTCGCTTTTGAAATACCTATGAAGATCATTATACAGCGACACCAGCTATGTTAATTGATAAATCAATACAAAACATAAGCAATAAAAAAAAGCAAATACATAAGAATATGAGTTTTCAATGTATTAATTTGTTTAGATGTGTTATATAAAACATCATAACCTTTCATTCACAATTTGAATCAGATACGGGGGAGGGGTGTGTTTGTCTTGGGGGGGGGGGGGGGGGGGGGTTGAAGGGGTTTAACAAGACCAACCATACCTCATCAATGGGCTCCAAAAATAACTATAATCGAGGACTACTCACCCAGTATGGACGAAGTGTAACTGAAGGCTTACATGACAAGTTCCAAGCATAGTATCTTACTAGTTTTTAAAAGAGGTACATTATGAAGCTTGAAAGGGGGTATTATTGTCTCCAGAAGTAACCAAGTATGCAATATGCTCAAATTTGGTATCAAACGATGCGCAGGACTCTAGGGAAGACCTCAATGAAAAGACGTGCTGGAATCAGCAGACATTGTGGTGTAATTATGCAAGATGTGTGACTGGGTATGCATGACCCCTAAGGCTGAAACACACTATTTAGCTGCATAAGGGGTGAATATCTTAAAAACCCATCATGTGGACTTCCAGCAGCTAGTTCGCGAGGTTGTCTACCTAGGTTATGATCCTAGGAGATCCTAGAAGCCATTTCTAGTGACCAACCTTTTACAACAGGCAAAAGCTGAAAAACTCCTTTTGCCCCCTGAGTACTTTACTAAAACTCAAATATCCCTTTAACAATAAAATCATGGGACAGGTTTCGGTTTAAAATTTCCCTTTCGTTTAAAAGATATTAACGATTGAAGTGTTCAGATGTTAAATTATCCACTGGACCACGAAAACCGTGTACAAAGTGAGTGCAATGAGTTAGTGAATATCACAATTTTGCTCATTACTCGGCCATATAACGTTCATTTAACTTGACATTTTCACACAACACCCAGTGGACATATCAGATAACAATAATATACATTGTATCAATCACTAATCACTTTTTGCACATGTCAACAAAGTTACTAGATCCCTTTAACATGTATCATTTACAATAACTATACAGTCGACTCCTCTGTGAATTATATGCGTCTCACTTTCAATCACGAATCACGTGTATGGCTAATTGGTTATGTATGCCAATTGCTTTGTATCATGTGTATGGAAAGGGTCGATCGGGAATTGGCATAAAATGATAAACTCCCTCGTGTAGCTGCTATAGATTAGGGCATCTAATAATGAATTCGTTCTGCAGCTCCAGATCAAAAGGGAATATGCCTTTCCTTCTAACCAACACGAATATTCAATTCACAACTAACAAGAAGTTAAACACGATTTGCATTTTAACAAATTAATTTAATTGATTTTTCCATCGGGGCGTAGATTCAAATGTGATGTTGTGTTCTTTTCTAACCATAATTTCTTAATTTGCTTTGTGTCTCGTTTTCAACAAAGCAAGTTGGGCATGGATGCAACTCTTGAATAATTTACACGCCACTTACTTGGTATAATCTGCATTATTATCTCGGTAATGACATGCTAAAACATGTCGTCAATCATATTCCTAAAGTCGAAAGTAATTTCGTTAAGGGAAATCTGTTGCAGCTCAATCGAAAAGTAGGTGTATTTGCATTTCCTTTTCGAAAGAGATGAAATTACACGTTCGAATCGTTTCTCTAAAACGTTAAAAACACGTTACACGTACAAGGTCTTCTTATAGGTCCCCAGTAATTTATTTTTTATGATTGAATTGATTGTGGTGGTTGAAATGATTGTAGAGAAAATTAATAAATTGTTTTAGAGAGATACATCGGTGACTTTTATGGTTGAAATGATTCTACCTGTAGAGAAAATGAATAAATTACACAGGGGGCAAACCACAATTTTTTTTTAGGATTTCAGCTTTTGCCTGTTGTAAAAGGTTGGCCACCAGAAATGACTTCTAGACCTTCTAGGATGACAACCTAGGTGGACAACCTCGTGAACTAGCTACTGGAAGTCCACAGGATGAGTTATAAGAAAACCACACCTAATGCACTAAATAGTGTGTTTTAGCTTTAGGGGTCATGAATACCAAGTCACACATCTTGCACAATTACACCACAATGCATGGTGATACAAGCTTGTTTTTTTTCATGGAGGTCTTTCCTAGAGTCTTGCGCATCGTTTGATACCAAATGTCACACTTCATTACAACGTGATGCGTCACACATGGACGTGAAATTTCGAATACAGCGCTTATGTATGAAATGCAAATAACTCCCTAAGAGTTAATAATAGGCTATATTGTGATCTTTAAAAACTGAATTCGATTTGAAAAACCTATTAAGAGCATTATACAATGACACCAACTATGTAAATTAATAAATCAATACAAAACAAAAGCAATACAAACAAACCAATACATAAGAATATGAGTTGTCAATGTATTAACTTGTTTAGATTGCGATAAAATGATACAAAATCCATCCGAAACATCATAAATTATCATCATTTGAATCAGATGCGGAGGAGGTGTGTGTGTGTGTGTGTGTGTGTGTGTGTGTGTGTGTGTGTGAGTGTATGTGTGTGTGCATTTTAAAAAAGGGGGTGGTTGGAGGGGGTCACAAGACCATCAGTGGGTTACAGTCCGTTATTCCGAAGGTTCGTTATTCCGAAGGTTCAGTTATTCCGAAGGTTCGTTATTCCGAAGGTTCGTTATTCCGAAGGTTCGTTATTCCGAAGGTTCGTTATTCCGAAGGTTCGTTATTCCGAAGGTTCGTTTATCCGAAAATAAAATCGGGTTCGTTATTCCGAAGGTTCGTTATTCCGAAGGTTCGTTGATCCGAAAATAAAATCGGGTTCGTTATTCCGAAAATTAAATCGGGCTTGTTATAATACTATAGTTTGTGTTTTGTTTATTTAATTTACAGCCTGCATTAAGCATACCCTCCCCCTTTCCCTCCCTTGGCCAGACCAATCAAACATTTAAGTTTATTGTATCTCTTTATATGAAATTATAGCATTATAACAAACCCAAATTCATTTTCGGATTAACGATTTCATTTTAGGAATAGCGAACCTTCGGAATAACGAACCCTCGGAATAACGGACCTTCGGAATAACGAACCTTCGGAATAACGAACCCGACTTCATTATAGGAATAGCGAACCTTCGGAATAACGAACCTTCGGAATAACGAACCTTCCGAATAACGAACCTTCGGAATAACGAACCTTCGGAATAATGCAACAAATGTTCGCATTAACGAACCCTATTTCATTTTCGGATTAACGAACACTCGGGTATAGGAAATTTGCGTGTTCGGAATAACGAACCTTCGGAATAACGAACCTTCGGAATAACGAACCTTCGGAATAACGAACCGCACCCCATCAGTGGACTCCCCCAAAAATTATAATCGAGGACTACTCACCCAGTATGGACGTAGTGTAACTGAAGGCTTACATGACAAGTACATAATATGAAGCTTGGAAGGGGGTACTGTTATTAAGGACTAAAGTGGATTATAGGACCTTTTAGGAACACAATCTGTGTGCAAAACCTTGCTGTAGGTCCACGTCAAGCGTATACTGAAAGAACCCGTCTACACCAAACCACTCATCTCTGCCGAGTTGAAATATATGCTGCACCTTCATTCATCAGTTTATCCAGCACACATCATGTATGTCGTGTCATCGGGGATAAAGAGCTGTAGTCGAGGTCATGGCAGTACTGGAAACCAAACCGTACACAGCAACAGCACATTCCTTCAGGAACATATCAAGTACAGTGTTCCGGTCAAATAAAACCTCACCAACATGAAAATGGGGTGTTTGAAGGCACTAACAGGGTCTTGTTTCCAGTGAGAAGAAGAAGACAAGACTTATGACGCTCAACACCTTCTACACCCTGACAAGAATCTCAAGAAGAAAAGAGTGAAAAAACCAGGCAAGAGCAATGAAGTTCTGCGCATGACACTGATTTTTGCTAGTTGTAGACAGCTTAACATGTATGGCTTCATAGGAAAAGCATGAGTTCATTGATATATTCCTCCTACTATGTTCAAGGAACCCGGCAGTATGTGAAGTGGTAGGAAGACTAGCCTAGTGAAGTTCTGCAAGAGGAAATAAAAGTGCCAAACCAAACGTTTCTGATTTGCCTCAGGATAACAGATAGAACAGCAGTGGTCCTTTCACAAAGGTGAAACATTTTATGCAATTCCAGAGCATGGAACCGCCTTCTTCATGTATGAACAGTTATTCTGGCACCCTTTAACACATCAACATGATATTGCCTTGCCCAGGCTTGCTAAAACATACTATTTAGTGCATTAGGTGTGGTTTTCTTGAAACTCATCCTGTGGACTTCCAGTAGCTAGTTCGCGAGGTTGTCCACCTAGGTTGTGATCCTAGAGGGTCCTAGAAGCCATTTCTGGTGACCAACCTTTTACAACAGGCGAAAGCTGGTAAACCCCTTTTGCCCCCTGGGTATAATTCATGATGCATAATCTAGGCATATTGTTGATGATCATGATTGAAGGAGCACCAGTCATCTTCTCCAGAGTCGATATCTGCATCAGTTGAGCATAGGCCTACTGAAACTAATTCAAGGGACCCGAGCATAGCTGTTTTTTTTTTAGTTTGAAAAGGACTGTAAATCTTAATTTTTGCCGCGCGCTTCGCGCGCATATTCTGAAATACTGATATACACGAAATGTATTAGACCCTCATCTGTCATGTCTATAGCACACTATCATCGGAAAATAAAATAATTTGAAATAATATATCTTTTAGTAAATTCGGTCCATATGCGCTGAATGCAAATACAATTGGAATATTATGTCCCCCACATTAGAAAGGGGAGGAGATTGTCCCCCTCCTTTGTCAATAAGTATGTTTGGTTCCATACTTATATACTTTATATTACGTGAAATTTCTGTCTTAGGTGTGCACCAAATCGCACAATTTCAGGCCCCAAAATACGAAAGCTCCCTACTGTGGGAGGGGGACACCCCCTCCCACACCCTCCCCCAATCGGTCGCTTCGCTTCCTCGCAATGTCTCCCCTCCACTTTTGCTTAGTTCCATTGGAGCTCAATGCCCTAGACTATATCGATGGCTCTATAGTATACAGGATCACGTGGATCCATCTCACGGGCTTAATCTTTCCTCGCTATTACCGTTTTAAAATACGTAACGAGTAGATTCACTATTATATACCATTTTAACACCCATGATTAAGACAATGATAAAGACAATAATGACCATACTTCTACAGTGATATTTTAAACACCAATTTCAAAAATTCCAAAAAAATTGGGAGGGGGTGAACCCCCTCCCACACCCTCCCCCAAATAAATGTAGACAAGCATACGGCGTGAGAGTATTTGAGTCTGGTGTGTGTGTACACGTAGGTTTGATTGTGTGTGTATACTTTATCATGAGGGAAATGATTTCTTTAATTCAGTATTATCAAATTTCCTTCCAAGGTATGCACCAAATTGCATTATTTCAAGTACAAATTTGCAAAAGCTCCCTACCGTGGGAGGGGGGACACCCGCCTCCCACACCCTCCCCCCCTCGGGCGCTACGTGCCCTCGGGCTTGGTCGCTCCGCTCCCTCGCAGCTCTGCCCCCCCAATCACTTGACCCTCGCTACGCCACTGGTTCTAGTTCCTGGTCTGTTGCGATTAACCCTCGGTGGATTTAACATTTTTTCCTAATCATCCCGGATAAAACTTGTATTAAACTTTGAAAGAAACAGCTAGTCATCTTCACGTTGCCATTCATTTGAAGTGACACTAAAAAGCACTAACTTCAAGAAAAAAGGTTGGAACTATTTTAAACGTTTTTAATTTACATTTATTTTGGCAGAGCTCTCCCCTGTCATGAGGCTATTTCACAAACAGTATTGTTATGAAAGGTAGTGTTGAGTATTGGTATTTCCCGAAGTGCCCCCCGATATTTTTTTGTGAGATAATGAAAAACTGACTGTCAAATTCGAAAGAACATACAATTGTAATGACATAATAAACTTTATTTGATTAAAATCGGTAAGAAACAGCTGAAATATTCATAAATATATTTTTATTCAAAATGTTTTTCAGAATAGGTTTTTAAAAATTCGTTGATGATATCTCTATTGAATCATTATTTTAACAAACATTTTGAAAAAAGGCTAAAACCAATGATTTTTTTAAATAGCACCCTCTTAAGTTGTAACGGCTCTTTTTGAATGATAACAGGGGTTTTACTTAGTCGTTTATAATTGTGTATACTTTTCGAGCATGGTTAAGTTATAACTATTACTTTGTGACGTAATGGTGCAGGTTTTGGTTACTAAAGTTAAGTTTTACCAATACTCAACTATCCCTTAAAGGGAAGCGCTACTATAACAAGATTGTCAGTGGATCGTTCATGACTGGCTGTTTTCATGTAGCAATATAAATATGAAACCATTTTCTTCTTCACATTTTCTCTTTATTATTATTATCTTTTTGTTATTTAGCATTTTTTTGTTAATTTCTACAAATCAGAGGGGTCATTTCAAAAGTGTACAGCAGAGGAGAGAGAGAGAGAGAGGGAGAGGGAAAAGAACGTCTACAATTAAGAGAGATCAAGGGCGTCGATTTCTTCTCGCCATTGCCTTGGTGGGGATGATTCGTCATTTTGACCATCTCTGGCGAGGGAGCGAAGCGACAACCCAGCAGCGTGCCCGGGTTTTAATGGCTGAGTGGGGGGGGGGGGGGGGGGGGGGGGCAAAGCTTTTGAATTCAGCTGTTTAGAAAATGAAAGATTATTAAGTGCACATTGCAAGCATCCTGTTTTGATGAGGGCACTGTCCAAGTATGGATGCATTTTAGCCTGATAGATAAATACTGTCGATTGCAATCATCCTGATGGAACCCTGAATAGAATAAGTCAAGGGATACCCACATTGGAAAGCTTATTGGGGGTCCAGGGGGCGAAGCCCCAGGAAGCTTTTGGATTTGTAATATCCAGAAATACAATTAACTATTGAATAGTTAGCTCAATTTTAGTGAGCGAAGCGCAAACGCACAGACGGCCAGGATCGCCTGAAAGTTTGCCAAGAGAGAAGTCCTGAATTTAATGAGTACATGGCTGGTACTGGGTAAAATAACCTTAATGGGGGTTCCAGGGGCGCAGCCCCGGAAGATTTTGGATGTGGGCAGTTTAGCATTATCAAAAAGTGGTTTAAAGAAGACTATAGTAACAACTTCTATTCGTGAGAGGGGGCAATGCTCCTTAATTTTAATGTTATTATTTATTTTTGAACCCCAAGTATTGGGGGGGGGGGGGGGGGGGGGGATGATAATACAGGCCATCCCCCCACCTGAAATATTGGGGGGATATATCCCCCCCCCCCCCCCCCCATCCCCCCGTGATCGACGCCCCTGAGAGAGATACTTGGTACTTGGTAGTTTAATCCTCCAAAATACTCCATAGGAGTTTTAACTGGAGGTGGGAGATTAATCATTTATATATTTTCTATCGTGATGTTTGTCTTTCTTTGAGAGAAAGATGTGTGTAGCGGTTTTGTCGATATAATACATGACTTTTTGTAATACTTAATCATATATAACACACACTGAACCATACAGAACACTATCATTTGATAAAGAATAACATTTTCATTGAAACAATATACATTCCCTCTTTTCCCATACACATAGTCCATACAACTCGATGGATATAGGTGTCTCGACCCTATAACCATGTTGTACCCTTATCATTATTTGTATCACCATCTCACTCTCCTCTGGTTGATAAAATTCGTTATAAGGGATAACACGACATAACGTGTAAAACTACTATACAAAGTCAGGAACCTTATCGAGAGATAGAAAGAGAGAAACAGAGGGAGAGGTGGGAAGAGAGGGGGAGGGAGAGGGAATATAAGGAAGGAATAATGGAGACAACGAATAACTGCAAGCCTGTTATTTTCTGTGTATTGATCTATATTAGTATGTCACAGAGTATACATCAGAGTTATGATGCAATATTTAGTAGGGAGCTTTTGTATTTTGTGGCGTGAAATTGTGCGATTTGGTGCACACCTAAGACAGAAATTTCACGTAATATGAAGTAAATAAGTATGGAACCAAACATACATAATGACAAAGGGAGGGGGACAATCTCCTCCACTTTCAAATGTGGGGTGACATGATATTCCAATATGATTTGCGTTCAGCGCATATGGACCGAATTTACTGAAATATATATTATTTCAGATTATTTTATTTTTTGTGACGGTGTGCTATAGATGAGGGTTTAATAAACTTTGTTTGAGGTGTGCGTTTGAGAAATTACACTGCTCAACACAGTTCGAAAAGTGAGTTCAAGCAAACCGAAATGAAACTTGCAATATGATAAACAGTATGCGGCAAAACGAGATTTACAGTCCTTTTCAAACTAAAAAAACCCAGCTATTTTGAAGATTAATTATTGATAAATGTGTCTTTCCCCTCTTTAGCATTATTTACTCGATTTTTGTCTTCCTTATTTTCAGAATTATTGGGGGGGGGGGGGGGGGGGGCGAAATGATATGCTCGCCCCCAATATTTTCTTTGGGGGGCGACCGCACCCCTGCCCCCCATGATCGACGCCATGGGAGGGTGTGTACCCCTCCCACTGTAGGGAGCTTTTGCAAATTTTGGGCTTTAAATTGTGCGATTTGGCGCATAACCGAGACCAAAATAAATGATTCGTAGTTCAAGCTATATAATCAAACATACATAGTGTATGCATATTAAAAGTGGGAGGAACAATCACCTCCACTTTCAAATGTATGGGGAGGGGCATGTCCCTCCTCCCCGTCCCCTGCCTGTTGTCGCGTGACTAGACCCATGACACGGGTCCCTTGAGTTAGTTTCAGTAGGCCTATGCTCAACTGATGCAGATGTCGACTCTGGAGAAGATGACTGGTGCTCCTTCAATCATGATCATCAACAATATTATGCCTAGATATGCATCATGAATTAATGGAACGGGTGCATTTGGAGTGAAGAAATTAGTAAAGGAAGTTTGTCTTTACCTAGACATTTAGGACTACGTAGTGCAGCTATGCGCCTTTATAGCCTGCATGAAGGTGTCAAATGGTCAAAATTATCTATAAAAGCGGGAGGCAGATTCTAGATCCTGAAAAGGCCCTTGGTATGATGGACGATTTACCATGTGCTAGGAAGTGTGTTAGCAAAGACGCTTAATGGAAAGACCGACCACTGGACAATTTTCTTGTACAAAGTGAATGGGCAGCGCGCGATGTCCTCAGTTAATGCGCGCAATTACAGACCTGACGTCACAATGCAAATTGCACAGGGGGTTCCCCACATATGTATTGTTGCAGTTGTTGTTGTTGCTGCTGTGAATGACTCGGCTATTTTTAGCCTAGCAACAACACTATTTTCGGAAATAAATCAGCTGACTAAGCGCACCGATTTTATTATGCGCACACATACGCAGTTATCATTGGTCAATTATTCCACAAAGCAGTATCATGTTGGGAAGAACAAAGTCGATTGGTTTGTCGGTGCGTATATTCCAGACAGTGTGCGTGATAATATGCAAATATCCAAATATGCCATTGCCCGTTTATTGTGCACGTTCGAGATCTGTGAATTTAACAATTCTTTATTTCAAAAATGTGAGTGAAAATCTCTAAAAGCTATCGACTATAATTTTTTAATATTTTTACCTATACAAAGACAATATTGAATTAGAAAAGCAATGTGTCCCCCAGGTGTACCCAACTTGGAGATAAGCTGATGTTCAATCGTCATACTAGCCTGAATTTGCCGAGTTTAAGTAAGTACGTTCTGATCCTTACTTTTGTTTAAATTAATACTAACAAAGGGAACATTTGTTCCAAAAAAGCTATCGACTATAATTTTTAAATGTTTTTTCATTAATTTAAATGAACAAGATTCAGTACTGTAGCCAAACCTCTGGGTGTACCCAACTTTCTCTTTAGCTCGATTTGAATCTTCATTCTGTTTGAAGGGACATCGCTGCGCGGCCGCTAGTGATCTGTCTTGTAATTCTACAGTCTTAATTCTACAGTCTTTGGTGTTAGGCATATACGCGCTCTATGTCTTCTGAAGCGGTGAGCGTCGATCCTCGCGCACGGGACTGATAATTTGTATAAGGCGCTATATTGGAAGGATTCTTCAAACTGATATAGGTGCGCTATTGCTAGTACTAGTTATGTTCTTCTTTATTATCGTTGATAACATCATTATCATCACAAATTTAATAAAACAGGATAATAATGAATGAAATAGACACATTTGGCTAATGTCGGGTCGTCATTTTTTTTTTTTTTTTTGCCGAACGATTGGGGGGGGGGGGGGGGGGGGGCACGTGCCCCCCCCCCCGTGCCCCCCCATAGCTACGCCACTGACTAAATCCCTCTCAGAATTAAGATATTCACCCCTATGAGCCCAATGTTTCAATCCGTTCTTTGATCTCCTTCTTGACTTGTGATTGGTTAATGATGTAATGACATCATTTGTCATACATATTCATAATGTTGTACTGGGAGATTTTGTTCTTAATTTGTTATAGTCTAGGCGATCGGTGCAAAAAAAGGCGAAAATCGCTCGGAAAATGATACAAGTATGAAACTTGGTACAGTTATACTTAAGCCTATACTGAATATTTTAAAAGGTGGAGCCAATGCATCCGGCCTGTTTCTTAGCAACGGTTGCTAAGAAACTTATTGACCCTAGCAACGAGCATTTTAAGCATATCTTATTCATTCCAAAAGCATGATGCTATGTGTTTTAGCATCAAAACTAACTAAAGACGTGCTATAATGTCATTTTAAGTGTCAATATTAATACAAAACAACATTTGTGTGTTGCTAGGCAACAGATAAACCATAACGACTGTATATTTTTTATCGTAATTGTCTATTTGTAAATGATTTTTCACGTCTCACTGCCTAAAACAGCTAACAGAGAAATATTTGGGTATATTTTCAACTGTTATGAAGGTTAATTGGTAAAAAAAAAAAAAAAATAGTTGCTTAGTAACATATTTACCATAGCAACAAGCTGTGTACACATGAAAACAATCACTTCACATGGTATCCATTTAACTCAAACAATTTTCTTTTCAATATAAGGCCTATGGCAAGGTAATTAGTAAGGGTTATGGTATGATACCCCGCATCAAATTTAAACAATGTTGCTAGGCAATACATTCATGGAAGCAACCAGTTATTTTGGGACAGATGGATTGTCTTAACAATACATGTTCTCACCATGAAGTCGTAAGTCATTGATCATAGTTTCAGGCATTGTAGCAATCTCTTGTGCATGTGCAATACACAGTGCATTTTAAGAGCACTCGTACACATTTGCAGTCTCTACACCTGCTCCTGCATTGACACTTCAGCAGCTCTGGGCAGGATGCGCTTGCTTCAGGTAAGTTTGTCCACAGGGGTCTCCACTGTTCTGGGCAAGTCCATCCCCACTCAGAAGGGGAGGGCATCTGGCAATATGGCATAGTAGTACGTCCCCAATGGTGCCCACCTTGCAATGCTGCCCTTCTGATATGTTGCTGTAATGCAGCCTTGGTGGGGGGGGGGGGGGGGGGGGGGGGGGGAAGCGCTGACATCTGACGCCCTTTTCGTGTGAATAGAAGCTTTCTGACTTCGTTGATGGAGGTACATGTTGCTGTCTTATCATAGAGAAGGATGGTGAAGTACTCTAGGGCAGCCTCAGTCTCTTCAGATATCTGATCTGGTGCACAGTGCAGCTCATACAGGGCTCCAGTGAGTTCATCATGTGTCTCCCACATTTTCCATGCAGTCTTCTTTCCAACTTGGGCAATCTGGGAAACAGTGTCGCAGCCCGTGAAAGCATGAAACACCGGAAGAACCAACGACTTTTGTGGGCCAAGGGAGGCACTTCTCATGAGCCGGGATGTAGTGAAAGTTCTTGCCAGTTCCGAATGCGATCCAGAGGTCTATCCTTCCTATCTGCTGTACAGTTGCTACTGCTAACACAAGTACATCATTATCTACTGTCCGAACAAGGATCTTGTGAAAGCCCTGTCTGACAGCATCGGCAACATGTACCATGATCCGGGAATCTGCTTCTTCATGGTTGAAGGGAGAAATGCCGGATGTGTCTCGTGCAGGTATACAGAGAACATTATCTCCATTAGTGACAACTAGTGTGTTCTCTGATGATGCACTTGACATCAGTTCATCGTTCAGAAGTTTGAACAATTCTACCTTGTTGCTTTTCAAACGAAGAAACTGCTGCCAGTTCTTTGGTACGGGGCTAGACACCTCAACACGCCTACGTTGACTAGGACCCATAGCACGCTTTTCTCTGGTCTGTGCCTTTAGACTGTTGTCAAAGTATTGGTCCCAGACCACATCTACTCGTTGAGCCTTCTTTTGCTCTCTTTCGATGTGTGGGACAAACACATTTGCAGCGTAGTCGCCAAATGTCTTGCATCCTCCAGGTCGAAGAAAGTTCACAAGTACAGCACCATCCATGATGCTCACATCCGTCTCTGGCCTTGAATCACGTGGGGACTGGACATGTTGTTCAAGACAGCCCATGAGATCTGACTTTTTTCCCCAGGCGTAATTGTCCATAGGAAGAAAGGGATGGGGGAAATGGATGATTTTCATGACTGAAGAAATTGTCCAAATCACCATCTCTTGTCTGGCATGCAACATACAATCTTGCAAACAGAGATGATTCACTTTTGAGGAGATTGATACGTGTTACTGCTTTCTTTGACTTGTGTGTTTGTTCATTGAACAGTAGTACTTTGTTCCTAGTGATAGTTGCTGTTATTGGCTTGATGTTGCCCCTGAGTCGCTCGTCCACAAATGTTCTGTACTGCTCTTCACCCATCGATTGTATTGTGGTGAGACACTCGATTGACTGCTTGTCCATGATGTCCTTTGAATCCAGTCTCAGAAGGTCTTGGCTTTCTTCCTCGATTACTCTGACTAGTGTATTCACCTGTGTAGCAAATAACACCTGGGTAGCATCAGTTTGCTCATGGTGGTTTCGCTGACTGGCACTCTCTCTTTTCCCTTCCATGGACGTCTCAAATTCAGATATGACACGAACAAGTTATGGCCCTGATACTGCCCAACGTAAAAGAGCGTCGGCATCCTGTGTCAGTCCAATGACTCCCCCTTCATCCTTCATCACACCATTATTTTGCTCATGGCCATGATCGATGGCGATTAGGGAGAATTTTCAATGGGACTTGGCCATGACGAACTTGCCGTGCCGAAATTCTTGGGCAACATCAGGATGGGTGCTGTCCAGGCTACACATATCTCTCACGTGAACTGACATCCAGCGGGCGTAATGGGTGTGGCTGAGACTGAAAAACCAAGGTGTCAATTTAGTCAGTGTATCTTTGTACAAATCAAAGTCACCAGTGCGTAATGAACGCACAAATGCCAGTGCAAGCAATTCCAATTCAAGGTTTGTGTACCAGTACAGGAACTGTGGACATTCTGTCTTCCGACGCGTGCACCACATGCTGAAACTCTCTGGAGGCCCACATACGTTGGTGGAGACATACGCATCATACGCCTTCTTCAGGAGAATGTACAGTGTACATGCAGTTACTTGATGGGCATGTCGCGTCCGAGTGACATGGGATGCCTTGAGAAAGGATTCTGCAATTCCAGGAGTGGCAAGTTCTGCCTCTTGAAGAGCTTCTAAACAAACACAATCAAACACATATACACTCACAAACACACACAAATGCGCACACACGTACACACAGCCACAAACGCACACATTCAAACACACACGCATACACCAGTTACATAATCCACCACACATACACATACACACGTATAAAACACACACACACATACATGTTGATAACTCTCTGATTACGTAATTCTGAAGACGGTGTACTGGATTTTCCGACGAACCTGAAATCGGGCATGAACTAGTGCTCAGATTGGCCAGACGACGAGAGAGAACGTAAGTGACGTAATTTCTCGCCTAAATGACGTCATTTCTTCTAGTAGGGGCCACAAATATGGTGTTCACTGCAGTTTGGGGTACAGTTGTTTTACTTGGGATATGGGATATCTATAAAAGTGGTGTTTTTATTGATACTAGCTGCCTCGGCGCTTCGTGCCTCGGCAGCTAGAATCGGCGCTTCGCGCCTCATTATTGAAAAATGAAATTTAAAAAATAAAATTATAAATAATAATAATAAATGTAAAAAAAAAAAAATTTAATTAAAAAAAATAATAATTTAAAAACAATTATTTATAAAATGATAGTAATGGTTGCCATCATCATCACCAATTCCACCACTACCATTACTACCATCTTCATCATCATCATCATTGTTATCATCACCTTTATCCTCAGCAGTATTGATTATTGCCTTCTTCAATACCACCACCACTATTAATTCATTATATCCATCATCCCATCATTACTACACCACTATCGTGTTATCATTTTACCATATTTATTATTATTACTTTATTTTCTTCTGAATTAGCACCTGCTTTTTCGTTGATATAACTTTTTCGTATCACCATTAATGTATTTTGATCACCATAATCATATTATCATGCACCACAACCACCATTTTACTGTGTCGTCAAAACCATAATGTTCATTATCATTGATCATTGCCATCATCACCTTCTTTTTTATAGATCATTACCACTATCGCCATCATCAGCTTTTTGTTCAAATTCAGTTCATTCTGATCGGTCATTGCATTCATCACTACTACTACCAACATCATTGTTACCACCATCATTAACACTACAACATCATTTTTACCATTATTAACATAATAACTATTATCTCATCACCAGCACAATCACATCGTTGTTTTTATTTTCATTTTATTCATATCAATAATGTATTTATCATTCATCATGTTTACTCTTACCACCACCATCATCATTATTGTTGTTGCATCAATTTTCATCTTCATCATTATTGATAATTGCTATTATCCCACCATTAACATTATCATCATTATGATCATCACTACCAACACTATGTCTGCATCATTTTCGTCATCATTAAATATTGTATCATCATTGCCACCACCACATCATTCTTACCACTATTATCAACACACCATCATTATTACAACCATCATTTTTTGCACCATCTTATTTATTGGTATTTGTATCACTATACCTTCAACATCATCATCATTATCACCTCTACCACCTGTATCATTATCATTATCATCAATATGGCTGAAATAACAACAAATGCATTTGATCTTATAATTATTTGGGGCCCAAATAATTAGATGTTTTAAAAAAAAATAAAACATAATGCTTGCACTTTTTCAAAAATCTTCGAAATCGTTTTTTAATTATTTGTTGATGATTTTTCCAATTAAATATTATTTCAATCAAACATGTCATGCATAATTTTGAATTGAAATGGTTAAAACTGATGACATATTCAGAAGTGCCCTCTTGTGTTCAAAATGGCTCTTTTTGAATGATAACATGCTTTTTACTTAGTCATTTTGCAATTTTGTATATTTTTTTAGCATGGTGGAGTTTACTATTAGTTTAGGCTATAAGGTTACTGTCCAGGTTTGGTTACTAAGTTTAGCCATACCAAAACTAAACTACCCCTTTAACGTGCAGATTTTTAGCGTATACATATATGCACATGCCCATACATAAATACACATGCAAACATACGCATACATACACAGATGCATGCACTCACACACATACATATGCATGCACATACCCATACAAAAGCGACACAAATGCACACCTACATAAATATACATTTCCATACACATTACACACACATATGCATGGACACACATACAGTAGGCCTACATACCTGCACATATGCATACATCATACATGTAGGCCTACACACAAACACATACGCATAGACATGTATTCATACATGAATCACACGTTATGCGCCTATTATTCGTTTTGAGAAAGGATAATATTACAGATATTATTACAGTGAAACTTCATTATAATGGACACCTCGTGTCCAATGATTTTACCTTGTTAAATCAGATATATTGCTGTATCAGGGCCTTAACAAAATAAAATACATAGGAGATGGACATGTATAATATCCTTGCTATGTGATTTTGTGATAATGAGGTTCCACTGTATTTATATGCAAAACACTCACACAGCCACAACATACACAGACATGCTTAAATGCATACATACAGACACGCAAATACGCACACATATACGCACACACAAACATACACAAATGTATAAATGCATACACATGCAAACGTAAACTGATCAATACATACTTTCACATACGCAGACTTTCATACATTAAGTATCACATACAAACATGCGCAAATGTATACATACTTGCACACACATATATAATAATAATTGTACACACATTTAATTAAATGCACATACGCATACACATTACACATGACATAAACGCACACATACATGTACCCACATATGCATACAGATCGATACACGCATACAACACTTACGCATACCTATAAACGCATTATGAAAACATGTACAAAGCAAGTGTAATGTAATGATTTATCATTTTATTTTATGCTCATTTTTCAGCCATATGACTTTCATTTACCATGGAATTCAATTTTCATACATCATTCAGTGGACTTATTAGAAATTCACATTTTATCAACCCTTTGATAGATTTTTACATAATATGAACAAAGTTACTAGATCCCTTTAACCCTAACCAGGCCAGGGGGTGGAATGCACCCCCCCCCCCCCTCCCTTGACTGACGTTTAGCGTGATAATTCCGCAACGCGCGCAGGTATTGCCGCATGATTTTTTTCATTGAAGTCTTACGCAACTTTTGAGACCAAATTTGAGACATCTGGGTATACTGTTCCGAAGGCACATACAATTTTGTGGTGAATTTAGACCCATAAATCGCTCATTTTCGTGATTTGTGTACAAATCCTATGGAATTAATTTTTGCTGAAATACACAAAACCTTCATTATTTTTCATTCTAATCACTGCATTAATTTAATTTTGGGCTAAAAATGGTTGGAAAATGGTCATAATTTATTCCATTGAAAAAAACATTAGATAACATGAGTTAAAAAAAATAACAAAAAAATACATAAGAAATTTCAAAAACAAGGAAATACATTAGGAAAATTTTGCTGTCACAATTCTAAATTTTGAAAACCTTTTAATTAAGTCATAAAGAATATTCATGCACAAAATTAGCATATATTGTGCAATATTTAGTGATTTAAAGACAAAAAGGGGATTTTTGCATAAATTTGCATTTTCAATTAAAAATTGATTCTTCAAAAAATAACAAAAATATAACGGCGGCTGAGATCTCACCTCCTGATCTCCCACCTGGCTATATAGCCAAAATACCCCGGCGTGGTTATAAGGGGTAAACAAAATGTGAGTAAAAATCAATTAATATAAACCTAAGGAAAGCTTCCCCAATCAAAATGAAAGTGTGACTGTAGGTAAAGCATATTTGTATTCATTGTCAAAGTAATAATGGATGAAAACATTATTTGTGGGTTGGTAGACCTACACTTCAGTAAGAAGATACAGAGATCAGTATACAAGGATAAAGAGCATACATTGCACTTTTTTAGACCTATGTTGTTACTCTACCTGCTTTAGTAATTTGTTAATGATTTGTATTATTGCGTAGATCGCTATAATTTAGGAAAATCCTTAAATTGGCAACACATTGTGATATTTTAAAAACAGATTTCGGCAATCAAATTGGTAACTTTTGGTATATTTTCCACTTACTTTTATATTAGGAGTTGCCAATTTGTAGAGGAAAATAATGATAAATTTGGCCTTAAAATAGCTCTTGTCCTTAATGAGATAGTAATAATAATAATAATAATAATATATACCATTTATAGAGCGCTATATACTGTATCTAGGTGCTCTATTTATAGGCACATGATTACTTTAGGTCATCAGGTACAGTTAAAACTTAAAACCTGCACAATTACTTGCGCACCATCTCAAATCTCAGGGGAGTTGGACTACCTTAAATAAACAAAACTAATTTGTATCATTAGAAATTTAGAATTACAACATACTGCATAATGCACAAAGAATCCACAGTGTTGAATTACAACTGAATCTACAAATCATTGACAACAGAACAACATATCACACATAAAACAAATGTGTGTACAGGGCTCGACATTAGCAATTGCCTTGTTGCCCGGGCAAGTCAAAATTGATGTCGGCCAAGTCAAATTTGGTAAATGGTTTAGTTTGGTTGCTTGATCGGGCAACTAAATAATTGATGAACTATGACTATAAGAAAACACTCTAAATCTCATCTAGAAATAAGCGGGCAAGTCAATTTTCTGTTTTGGGCAAGAACAATTTTAAAATCCATGGTTTCACTTGCCCGAACGGGCCAGAAGAGAAACAAGTTAGCGCGGAGCTTTGAATAACACACTTTTGATCTATTAGCAAGAATGGAATTTTACATAATGTACTTGGAAGAAGACTATAATTCAATGCTACATGAAAATCTGGTTTTGCAATATAAATATGCACTTGTTTTGTGTATAAAATCTAGACCAGAATGTCTACATAATAATACAACTAATAATATATGACATTTAATATATTTACATGTACATGTACAAATGAATACCAGAGTGGAATATGATCAATTAAAGTAAAGTGACTGCAGCCAAACCAGCACATAAAGACCACCATAATAATTATGTAGACAGAAAAGGCAGTATTTTTAGCAGGAGGTTTCTGTACTGTTTCCATTTTGTGGTTTGAAATAAAGACAACTGTGAAGCAGTGATGCCTGTGGTTAGCGGGCAAGTATGTATGGTATTGGTAGCTTATTAAATGATCAATGATGAATCTACAGCCATTTCAACTTTGAATACAAAACAACTAATTCATAAATACAATTGATATTAATTTTCCCTAAAAACCATGTTTTCAAACTGACCTGCTTTTTAAAATTTGCATTACCAAAAGAAAAATCAAAAGCACTTTTATATCGCTTTGCATTTTTCTGTGAGCAACACTATTATTCATAAATAAAATCACTGACATTTGCTTTGCTATGCATATTTCTTACATATGAGATTTTTTTTAATGTAATGCAAATATAATATTTGTTATAATTCTCAAAAGTTTATCGTTCATGAATTAATATGTACTTATTATTTAACATCCTGATTATTTATTACCTATTTACCTTTAACCCTAAAAGGGCCGGGTTATGATGTCTTTCTACAGCATGGGGGGGGGGGGGGGTGCATGGTCATTATGCCCCCTTAAGATCTTTGTTTCATCGCCGCGAAAATGTGCACAGATGTCAAGTAAGGTGCATTTAGAAGTAATCAGAAAAATCACAGGGGGAGGGGGGGGGGGGCATAATGGGCAAAGGCCTCTAGGCTTCTTAGAATTAAGTCCATAATTTAGCATTTTTAAAAGTTAATCTTAATGAAAACACCTATATGGAATTATTCCACCTGTTTTTCTGGAATTCAAGAAATAACTACAACTTCTTTTTTAAAATTTTGACTTCAAGGAAACTGACAAAATGAAGATCAAATTCCTTTTAAAGAGTTTATATCAATGCAAAGTTTGACTTTTTTTTTTTTTTGGACGTTTGACTACTCTGTCTCATATATTGTGGGAGAGCATAGTTTGAGGAAGTCCTATCTAGGATATAAGTGTATAGTCCCACAATGGTGCATTATAAATGCTCAATGAGAATCATCGATCCCAAAATGAGAAGTTCAAAGTAAAAAATTACCAACCTGTGCTACCGAGTGGCCCATGTATATTGTGCGGCTGGTTTCTAGCCGGCTTGCTCCAACACAGTAAGAACACCTTAAAGTTCCAACTTGGTATGGGGGTGCAGAGAATGACGTCGTGAAATTAGATAATTCAAATGAGGTGCATTTTTCTGACAAGGTTCAAGGTTATTATTTTTATCATATCATGTCTGGATCATTGCTAAAAATATGTATCCCTTTGAATATCTTGAAATGAGAAGAATTCTTTGCACACTTGGCAATGATCAAAGAACCGGATCTAATGGTGTAGTATTCTTGCCGTCATACTCAGAAATTGAATTGCATACTGGAATTTTAAATGTCCTTTTCGCATTTGCGACGTTCTCCCAGAAATCATGATCATCTGTAGAAATCGTGTGCAAAGAGGACAATTGAAGATGATCATCCAGGTTATAGCCTGTATTGTAGTACGATGCAGAGCAGAGGTTTTGTCTCCCAAAATGTATTTGAATGGTCTTTTCATTAAGAACTCACATAATGTGCTTCACTTCTCGATCAGTACTATGCTGAAGAACCTTCCGTGCAGGTATGGATGAACATGTAACATGTTACATGTCCCATGTAACTGTAATTTCTTCACGCCCTGTCTGGAAATTCCTTTCTTTGCTCAACTGGTGTAAACAGATTTGCATATCTGAGGAAATGTTGCAATGTAAAGTTGCTCGCTGGTTCCGTCATCAACAGACTGCAATGTCGTGTCAGATTCTGTATTCCACCAAGCCTGTGGAGGAGTATGGAATTGCAGCGCCCAGCGGTGTTAGCCTGTACAACTATTGTGTTACACGATGGGATGGGCATATCTGCAAAAAGAAATAAATAGATTTCTGTTTCAGTCCAGATTGAGCTCTATTGGATTACAAATTATAAGATAGTACAATAGATTATCATGGAAAGACGTTTATTGAGGATGACAAACCTCAACCTTGGCCATACAAACCAATCAATTTTGAAAAGAGGTTGAGGTGGGGTCCAATGCAGGAATTATTATTATTTTTTTTTACGGGGTTACTTTTTCAATCTGATATCTTATCACAAGATATTTAATATAACACCATGGTAATTTTAGGGGCTACCTACTAAATTTTTGGGGCTATTTAAAAGATTAGGCGGCAATATCCTGGGGGGGGGGGGGGGGGGGGCACTTGTTCATATTATATCTACGTACAGAATCGCATTGCGTCAGTGCCTTTTTTTGGCGCGGCTACTACACTAATGCAGTGTACATTGATTACGCCATCACATAGCGCCATACCTGTTCTTCTGTCATGTGTAAAATACTCTGCATGTTACACATGACAAACTACATGGTACTATTGTTCTATTTAATATCGGTAGCGTCGGTCGTAACCATTAATAACCCCGTCAAAGTGAATGCACAAACACCCCTTGTACACTGCATGCCACACCAAGCGAAAAAAATATGCACTTGCGCATGTGATTCTGTACGTAGATATGATATGCACGAACAGTATTTGGGCGAGGACGTTACTGCAACATACATGCAGTTAGAGCGCAGCATAAATTTCTATTGCATAAAACACACTTGGGCAATTCCACGGTAACTGACGTTACAATACAAATTCAATGTAGGACAGTAGGATATGTACAAATTTGTTTTCATTGACATTGTACTTTATATTGTAGTTAAGTAAATAAAGATACATGTACCTGCCGGCTGCCAGTTATAATTTGAGTATTTGAATGATACAGGTAAGGTATTACAGGTCAGTTACAGCACTACCTGCCGGTTATAATTTGAGTATTTGAATGATACAGGTAAGCCTCATAAGGTATTACTACAGAATAACAGCGAGAAAAATGTGACGTTAACTGACATCGCACTGTTTCTGAATAGACCCTATATAAAAGGCCTAAATGGCGTATCGCACTATTTCTGTATGGACCCTGATGCCATTTTTTAAAATGAACCCTAATGGCGTATTGCACTTCTGAAATGGACAATAAATGGCGTATCGCACCTTTCCTGAAATTCATCATATTATTTTCAAATTGACCCTATTTCTCTCGTTGTCTCGCACTCACACTGCAAAAACAAAATGCTTCTACAAGAATCCCAGCACTTTATCCCCCACAGTGCAACCCGTATACAATAACTCGGTATACTATACTCGACTGCAGCCACGCACACTAACAAATCTATCTATATCAACGACTCGACAAACTACGAAAACTACCACGGCTCTTATGCCAGAACCCTCGGGGAAGAAATCGCCGCCGATCACACACCGAATGAGTAGCCTACGGGGGTAAGCACGCAAAATAAACTAGTTCTAGTTCTATGGTAATACTCATCAACGCCTGTTCAGCATCTAGATGAGGGAAAAACATAGAGTTGTTATATACAGCTCTATGCGGTACAGTTCCTGTAACGGGAACTAAATTGTTTCAAGAGCCACCTTGAACTGCTCCAAAGAAGGCAGTTCGACGATGTTCTGAGGTAGCTCGTCCCAGTCCTTTAGTGTCCTGGGGAAATAACTAAATTTGTAAGTGTCCATTGAAGAGCCTAGTCTCATATATCGTTGTTGTTGACTCCTCCTTGTAGTTCGCTCCCTCGGTTTGATGTAATCCGGTATTGGAATCGCAATGTTGTTATTTGCTATCTTGTAGAACATTGATAATCGTGCCCGTTTTCTTCTTTCTTCAAGAGTTTGGAGATTAAGTTGTTCTCGCATGGATGTTACACTGGCATCACGCTGGTAGTTTCCACAAATGAAACGAAGTGCACGTCTTTGGATCTTCTCTAGTTGGTCTATCTGGTTCTGCTTGTTGGGGTCCCATACTACCGAAGCATACTCTAGCTGGGACCGTACGAGAGAGATGTATGCCAGTTTTTTCACTTCTGTTGGACATTGTCTTCCAAGATTTCTCCGAATGAATCCAAGGGTCCTCGAGGCCTTGTTTGTGACCGCATCTACATGAGATTTCCAGCTTAGACGCTCATGTAGCTCGATACCAAGATATGCTTTGCTGGCCACACCTAGAAGATCATCTCCCCTCATAGTATAAGTGTGCATAATGGGATGCCTCTTTCTGTGAATTCGCATTGAGTAGCATTTCTTGGCGTTGAATTGCATTTGCCACCGATCAGCCCACTCCAAAAGTCTGTCCATATCTGATTGAAGTTTTACCGTGTCATCTACAGATGTTATTCTCCGCATCAAAAGGCAATCGTCCGCAAATAATTTGATGGTAGAATCGACCTCGTCACCAATGTCATTTATGAATAAGAGGAACATCAGAGGACCTAGAACTGTGCCCTGAGCACACAACACTACATTGTAATGCTGCGCTATACGGGAACAATGTGGGACAGTACAAAAAAAGTTTGTCAAAATTTCACACAAAATTCTTATCTTAAATTCAACAAAATCAATCATGACTGGCCCTAAAAATGATACAAGTATTATATGAAGTTACCAAAATGGTCCAAATTATTCTTTAAATGTCGAAAAAAATGGAAAATCTGCAGTTTTGGAAAATAAAAAGACTGAGAAAATCCCAGTCGTGATCCCTCTCGAAAGTGTTGCTGCTATCTGGATGACTGTCATGTATTTCCCGCAAGCTTCCCACACCACACGTGTTACCATATCCGAATTCTGACACGGCGTATCCGAATTCTGATACGGCGTATCCGAAATCGGATACGGCGGGCATGCTTGCAGATCGCGAGTTGGCTTGTTTTGGACAATAATAAGCGGCCTCCGCATGTTGCGGGCGGGCTTTCTTTGTTTACGATGGGACATCGAGCAGGAAGAGAAAGAAATGGAACTTATATGACGATTTTTGTAAGTATGACTTATCATTTTGAAAATGAAATTTTGTACAATAAATCATAAAATCAGCTTCAATCTAGGTATGCAATTTTTAACTTTAGATATGCTGTTCTTTTCTCTCTGTTTGTAGTTCAAATTGTGTCCCGTGGATTTTTACCACTGTGAGCAGTAAATGGTCCTATCAGGACCATTTACAATACATTGTAGATGTGGCCCTGAGGTACTCCTGATGTGACATGAACCGACGCTGAAGCCTCTCCATCAACAACCACTCGTTGAGTCCTGGTAGTCAACCAAGTTGATATCCAGCTTAGGGTCCCATCACGAATTCCGTAGTATTTCAGCTTACTTAAAAGCCGATGATGAGCAACCTTGTCGAAGGCCTTGGAGAAGTCCAAAATCATTACGTCTGTTTGATGGTTGTTATCTAAAGATCTGGATAGTTCTTCCACCGTAGTGATGAGTTGGGACTCGGTAGAATGCTTCTTGCGGAAACCATGTTGATACTTCACAAGTATATCATTTTCATCCAGATGTTCCATGATGGAGTGAAATATCACATGTTCCATGAGTTTAGATGTGACACATGTTAGAGAAATAGGTCTGTAATTCTCTGGTTTGCATTTATTTCCCTTTTTATAAACAGGTACAATATTAGCAATCAACCAGTCCTGTGGTAATTTGCCTGTGTCATAGGATTGAATGAATATGACTCGGAGTATAGGGGCTATTTCCTTTGCATATCCCTTCAAGATCCTGACAGGAATTAGATCTGGGCCACATGCTTTATTTGAATTGAGAGATTTAAGCATTCTTTCAATCTACAAACTACAGCATACACACAAAAATCCTATAAATCACTTACCCATGATTATTGTAAAATGCAATCACCACCGTCACTTCTGGAATGGCCGTCTCTTATCATATTTCACCGGTGCAAATAATGATATTTGTACGAGGAGCTCGAACATTTCTGAACACAACTGCACGATCCGACTCGACCCGAATTTTACACCGGGCCGAGATACACATTCTGTAATTATGTTTTTGTTTTTGTTTTACTGATAGTATAGCAATGTGTATCTCGGCCCGATGTCAAATCCACAGAAATTTACCCACATTGTTTACGATTTTAAAAACATTTATCTACATTTACGCTACAAATTTGTTTCCGCTTTCAAGACTAATAACTTGCCTAGTACATAAATATTATTTGTTTTTTTCCCACACAACTATTACAGCGAGAAATTACACCGAACGGCAAACGAATTCCTCGCGGTGATAACGGCAATGCCAAAAAAACATGTCAGCGAGCAATGGGGAAATTTACCCACGTTGTTTACGATTTAAAAAACATTTATTGAAATCTCAACTACGCATTTGTATTTAGTTTCTAAGCAATTAATTTTTCTGGCGGAAAACTATTTTTTATTTTTGACGTGAAATTTCTAGCGCACGAAAAAGCAGCGAACGACGAACGACGGCATCGGTGCAGAGTGGAATTCGCTCCTCGGCAACAGGACCAAAACGCTTCTCCAACTTTATAATATAAGATATTTGAGAGATCATATTCAATTATGGAAATTAGGCCTAATTTGCATAGATACAGAGCGTCTCTTTGGACGAATTTTCTTCTTTTGATACAAGGAGTATGTATGTCAAGTAAAACAATCGTACCCCAAAATGCAGTCACGGACCCATTAACCACCCTACTATTCGTCGTCCTCAGGTTTGCGAAAAGTCCGTATTCTGAAACAAGGACAAGCCTGTGCCGTGAAATGATCCAGTGGAGTTGACTGAGCTGGGATTGTGATCTATGTTATCAGCAGCAGCAGTGAAATGTATGCAAATGTATGTAAATTAGGCAAGATTTATTAATTAATTAAATTTCTAATTGTGGCCATTAATCTCACAGGCATTGAAAACATCAGTTTCAACGACTTCAAATGGAGAGTTTAATCAAATTTTGTGAGGAAAGTAAAACAGTCTAAAAGTCTAAATCTTACAAGTGAGTTGCTATGAAGAATGTTGCTTAGTGACCGTTGCTATGCTGTAAACAGTTTGCATTGACTCTACCTCTGAAAATGTGTGAAGAGCAAAGCTGCAAATATTGAAAAACATTAATTTTTAAAGAAAAAATTGGTCTGCAGGCATCTTACATGTTAGTTGCTATGAAAAATAAGTTGCTTAGCAACCGTTGCTATGCTGTAAGCAGTTTGCAATGGCTCCATCTCTGAAAATGTGTGAAGAGCAAAGCTGCAAATATTGAAAAACATTAATTTTTTTAGAAAAAATTGGTCTGCAGGCATCTTACATGTTAGTTGCTATGAAAAATAAGTTGCTTAGCAACCGTTGCTATGCTGTAAACAGTTTGCATTGGCTCCACCTCTGAAAATGCTTAGAATGATGAGACCTACATGTGTAGAAAATTTCATACTTGTATCATTTTCCGAGCAATTTTCGCACTTGTTTTGCTTTGGCAAGTAAAGCGCGACACAATAAAAAAAAGATTGGCACGCGTTCCTGTATTTGATCAATATAATATTAGTATTGTAATATTGACACTTCTTTTCAACTCTGCTGAGAATGTACATTACCAATTTCCGTATTGATTTAAAAATATGTTCTTTAATGAGGGCGCTTCATAATATACTTTTTTGAGGTAGATGAAATTTGTGTAGAAATTGCAAAAGCCTACCATTTTAGATAGTTGACCCATAACGTTTACGTTGGAAGGGATTGAAAGAATGCTTAAATCTCTCAATTCAAATAAAGCATGTGGCCCAGATCTAATTCCTGTCAGGATCTTGAAAGGATATGCAAAGGAAATAGCCCCTATATATACTAATTGTTGAGGGTCAAATTTTGTTTTCTTGGATTTTATTTTTTTTCCTTGTTCTACAAAATTTCGAAACAAGCAAAGTGGAGATTGTAGAGCAAAATGTATTCGTTTCAAGCAATATCGAGCAGATTCGACGAAGATTGGTTTTCGATAGTGTTTAAAAGCTTCCCTATATATAGGGGCTATTTCCTTTGCATATCCCTTCAAGATCCTGACAGGAATTAGATATGGGCCACATGCTTTATTTGAATTGAGAGATTTAAGCATTCTTTCAATCCCTTCCAACGTAAACGTTATGGGTCAACTATCTAAAATGGTAGGCTTTTGCAATTTCTACACAAATTTCATCTACCTCAAAAAAGTATATTATGAAGCGCCCTCATTAAAGAACATATTTTTAAATCAATACGGAAATTGGTAATGTACATTCTCAGCAGAGTTGAAAAGAAGTGTCAATATTACAATACTAATATTATATTGATCAAATACAGGAACGCGTGCCAATCTTTTTTTTATTGTGTCGCGCTTTACTTGCCAAAGCAAAACAAGTGCGAAAATTGCTCGGAAAATGATACAAGTATGAAATTTTCTACACATGTAGGTCTCATCATTCTAAGCATTTTCAGAGATGGAGCCATTGCAAACTGCTTACAGCATAGCAACGGTTGCTAAGCAACTTATTTTTCATAGCAACTAACATGTAAGATGCCTGCAGACCAATTTTTTCTTTAAAAATTAATGTTTTTCAATATTTGCAGCTTTGCTCTTCACACATTTTCAGAGGTAGAGTCAATGCAAACTGTTTACAGCATAGCAACGGTCACTAAGCAACATTCTTCATAGCAACTCACTTGTAAGATTTAGACTTTTAGACTGTTTTACTTTCCTCACAAAATTTGATTAAACTCTCCATTTGAAGTCGTTGAAACTGATGTTTTCAATGCCTGTGAGATTAATGGCCACAATTAGAAATTTAATTAATTAATAAATCTTGCCTAATTTACATACATTTGCATACATTTCACTGCTGCTGCTGATAACATAGATCACAATCCCAGCTCAGTCAACTCCACTGGATCATTTCACGGCACAGGCTTGTCCTTGTTTCAGAATACGGACTTTTCGCAAACCTGAGGACGACGAATAGTAGGGTGGTTAATGGGTCCGTGACTGCATTTTGGGGTACGATTGTTTTACTTGACATACATACTCCTTGTATCAAAAGAAGAAAATTCGTCCAAAGAGACGCTCTGTATCTATGCAAATTAGGCCTAATTTCCATAATTGAATATGATCTCTCAAATATCTTATATTATAAAGTTGGAGAAGCGTTTTGGTCCTGTTGCCGAGGAGCGAATTCCACTCTGCACCGATGCCGTCGTTCGTCGTTCGCTGCTTTTTCGTGCGCTAGAAATTTCACGTCAAAAATAAAAAATAGTTTTCCGCCAGAAAAATTAATTGCTTAGAAACTAAATACAAATGCGTAGTTGAGATTTCAATAAATGTTTTTTAAATCGTAAACAACGTGGGTAAATTTCCCCATTGCTCGCTGACATGTTTTTTTGGCATTGCCGTTATCACCGCGAGGAATTCGTTTGCCGTTCGGTGTAATTTCTCGCTGTAATAGTTGTGTGGGAAAAAAACAAATAATATTTATGTACTAGGCAAGTTATTAGTCTTGAAAGCGGAAACAAATTTGTAGCGTAAATGTAGATAAATGTTTTTAAAATCGTAAACAATGTGGGTAAATTTCTGTGGATTTGACATCGGGCCGAGATACACATTGCTATACTATCAGTAAAACAAAAACAAAAACATAATTACAGAATGTGTATCTCGGCCCGGTGTAAAATTCGGGTCGAGTCGGATCGTGCAGTTGTGTTCAGAAATGTTCGAGCTCCTCGTACAAATATCATTATTTGGTTTACCGGTGCAATATGATAAGAGACGGCCATTCCAGAAGTGACGGTGGTGATTGCATTTTACAATAATCATGGGTAAGTGATTTATAGGATTTTTGTGTGTATGCTGTAGTTTGTAGATTGAAAGAATGCTTAAATCTCTCAATTCAAATAAAGCATGTGGCCCAGATCTAATTCCTGTCAGGATCTTGAAGGGATATGCAAAGGAAATAGCCCCTATACTCCGAGTCATATTCATTCAATCCTATGACACAGGCAAATTACCACAGGACTGGTTGATTGCTAATATTGTACCTGTTTATAAAAAGGGAAATAAATGCAAACCAGAGAATTACAGACCTATTTCTCTAACATGTGTCACATCTAAACTCATGGAACATGTGATATTTCACTCCATCATGGAACATCTGGATGAAAATGATATACTTGTGAAGTATCAACATGGTTTCCGCAAGAAGCATTCTACCGAGTCCCAACTCATCACTACGGTGGAAGAACTATCCAGATCTTTAGATAACAACCATCAAACAGACGTAATGATTTTGGACTTCTCCAAGGCCTTCGACAAGGTTGCTCATCATCGGCTTTTAAGTAAGCTGAAATACTACGGAATTCGTGATGGGACCCTAAGCTGGATATCAACTTGGTTGACTACCAGGACTCAACGAGTGGTTGTTGATGGAGAGGCTTCAACGTCGGTTCATGTCACATCAGGAGTACCTCAGGGCCACATCTACAATGTATTGTAAATGGTCCTGATAGGACCATTTACTGCTCACAGTGGTAAAAATCCACGGGACACAATTTGAACTACAAACAGAGAGAAAAGAACAGCATATCTAAAGTTAAAAATTGCATACCTAGATTGAAGCTGATTTTATGATTTATTGTACAAAATTTCATTTTCAAAATGATAAGTCATACTTACAAAAATCGTCATATAAGTTCCATTTCTTTCTCTTCCTGCTCGATGTCCCATCGTAAACAAAGAAAGCCCGCCCGCAACATGCGGAGGCCGCTTATTATTGTCCAAAACAAGCCAACTCGCGATCTGCAAGCATGCCCGCCGTATCCGATTTCGGATACGCCGTATCAGAATTCGGATACGCCGTGTCAGAATTCGGATATGGTAACACGTGTGGTGTGGGAAGCTTGCGGGAAATACATGACAGTCATCCAGATAGCAGCAACATTAATTTGGGGGCATATTCCCAGCAAACACAAAACGTTTACAGAACGTTTACAAAACGTTTCTATTAGGTTCCATAGGTCTTCGTCTTTAATGAACGTTTACAGAACGTTCTTAAAGCGTATTTATTAGGTTCCATAGGTCTTCGTCTTTAATGAACGTTTACAGAACGTTCTTAAAACGTTCTGCTGGTGCTTGCACTTAAAAGCAAATACATGAAAGGTTTTGTATTGGTTTTTCTAACGTTTAAACAACGTTCTAAAAACGTCCATTTGGAACGTTCTAAAAACGTTTTCAACCTTCCACAAATAAACGTTTTAAAAACGTTTTCACAGAACGTCCAAATAACCAACTTTGAACCTGTTTAGAACGTTCAGAAAACGTCCAATTGTTAGTTGGGTCCGAGTCATATTCATTCAATCCTATGACACAGGCAAATTACCACAGGACTGGTTGATTGCTAATATTGTACCTGTTTATAAAAGGGGAAATAAATGCAAACCAGAGAATTACAGACCTGTTTCTCTAACATGTGTCACATCTAAACTCATGGAACATGTGATATTTCACTCCATCATGGAACATCTGGATGAAAATGATATACTGTGAAGTATCAACATGGTTTCCGCAAGAAGCATTCTACCGAGTCCCAACTCATCACTACGGTGGAAGAACTATCCAGATCTTTAGATAACAACCATCAAACAGACGTAATGATTTTGGACTTCTCCAAGGCCTTCGACAAGGTTGCTCATCATCGGCTTTTAAGTAAGCTGAAATACTCTGGAATTCGTGATGGGACCCTAAGCTGGATATCAACTTGGTTGACTACCAGGACTCAACCAGTGGTTGTTGATGGAGAGGCTTCAACGTCGGTTCATGTCACATCAGGAGGGCCTCAGGGCACAGTTCTAGGTCCTCTGATGTTCCTCTTATTCATAAATGACATTGGTGAGGCTTGGTACGAACAGTCACGTCACGTTCACGTTCACGTCACGTGAACGGTGTACCTTTTGTGAAACAGGTCACCCAAATCTACGAAGTGTAGGGTAAAGTGACCCAACAATTTGTCGTTTTCCATGCCGGTAAAACTCGAAGTGTCGCGTTAACCAAATCGTGACGTGAGCGTTTAATCAAGATTTTTAAAATTGCAAACGCTTGTTACTAATTAGACTAGACATACACGCACAAAGAGATTTTAAAATGTCGACGAAAATGCCGATACCCCCTTATCATAAATCTAAATCATTATGTTTATAATATGTACGTGCATAATTCAGAGTAATCTGAGACGATAATATGCAGTTCTGTCATTTAGGTAATATACAACCATACCACTTGCATTATTTGTCTTGTTATTGGAGTATTTCTAAAGACGCGTCGTGCGTGGATTTTGGCAAATGTTGATTTCCAGCTGAATTGCTACACGCAGCGGACAATTCAGTTCGCATACGCCTGAAGTTCCCGTGCTCGACGTCTGCGCGTACTGGCCCTTAACGGCGTTGTATGTGCATATCATGCCTGTGAAAGTGAGTGAGTGAGTGGGTGTGTGAGTGAGTGAGTGAGTGAGTGAGTGAGTGAGTGAGTGAGTGAGTGAGTGAGTGACTGCAGTGATCAATGAGTTTAAAAGTAATAAAACAATGATTTGATTAATAGTGTTTATTTATGGTTATTGATCGAGTCAATCTATAAATCAGTCATTTAATCTAATAAACAATCAATTAATCAGTCAATCATTATAATGAAACAATCACACCAACCAATCAATATTAAATAAATCAATTAATGTATTTGACATTCGAACTAGTATAGCTTGTAGACAGTGGCGTACCCAGGATTTTTTCAAGGGGTGGGTGTAGGGGGGGGGATATTTCGTCAGACAAATTGAAGTAAGCGGGGGGAGTGTGGGTAGGGGGTGTCCGTAGAAAATGACCGCAGCCGAGGACGAGACCAGGACCGGTCACAAATTTCGAGGCCGAGACCAAGACATTTCTTGAATTATGTAAGGGGGTGGGGATGGGGGTAGGGGGTGTCCATCCCCGTGCCCCCAGGCCTGTGTACCCCTATAATTGGTATATTACAGTATAGGTAGGATCAATAAGACGGGTTCGTTCACGATTAAATTTACCGAGAATTAGTCTCTTCTCAACTATGGGGCGCCAAGTGTAAACACATGGATTCCGTTACAAAATCAATGATTTTGTTACAAAATCAACCAACAATAATGATTTTGTTACAAAATCAATCGACAGAAATGATTTTGTTACAAAATCAACCAACAATAATGATTTTGTTACAAAATCAATCGACAGAAATGATTTTGTTACAAAATCAATCGACAGAAATGATTTTGTCACAAAATCAAGGCAAAAAAAGGATTTTGTTACAAAATCAATCGACAGAAATGATTTTGTCACAAAATCAAGCCAAAAAAATGATTTTGTTACAAAATCAATCGACAGAAATGATTTTGTTACAAAATCAAGCCAAAAAAAATGATTTTGTTACAAAATCAATCGACAGAAATGATTTTGTCACAAAATCAAGCCAAAAAAATGATTTTGTTACAAAATCAATCGACAGAAATGATTTTGTCACAAAATCAAGCCAAAAAAATGATTTTGTTACAAAATCAATCGACAGAAATGATTTTGTCACAAAATCAAGCAAAAAAAATGATTTTGTTACAAAATCAATCGATAGAAATGATTTTGTTACAAAATCAAGCAAAAAAAATGATTTTGTTACAAAATCAATCGACAGAAATGATTTTGTTACAAAATCAAGCAAAAAAAATGATTTTGTTACAAAATCAATCGACAGAAATGATTTTGTTACAAAATCAATCCTGTTGAGTGATTTTGTTAACAAAATCAATGATTTTGTAATCGTTTGTGTGATTTTGTAATCGTTCGTGTGATTTTGTAACAAAATCAATGATTTTGTAATCGTTTGTGTGATTTTGTAATCGTTCGTGTGATTTGGTAATCGTTTGTGTGATTTTGTAATCGTTTGTGTGATTTTGTAACAAAATCAATGATTTTGTAATCGTTTGTGTGATTTTGTAATCGTTCGTGTGATTTGGTAATCGTTTGTGTGATTTTGTAATCGTTTGTGTGATTTTGTAATCGTTCGATAGATTTTGTAGTGATTTTTTTATCGTACCAAGTACGATACTACGAAGCCCCAGAAGGGACATGTACCAGAAAAAAAATATTATCACGTTCGAACGTGATAATTATTACGTTCGAACGTAATACATCACGTGATGTATCTCGTTCAAACGTAATATTTGCAATTTTACACTTTTTTGCGCAATACATGTCACAATCGATGTCTTTACGGCCATTGCCATGGTTACGGACTCGGTGCAGTGGCGTAGCTACGTGGGGGGGGGGGGGGGGCTGTGCCCCCAATAGTTTGTTTAAAAAAAGAAGAAAAAAAAACATTTTGAAAATCAAAGAAATACATGAGATGTGCCCCAATCAGTCCGACCACGCTACGCCACTGACTCGGTGTGTCCCTTATAACCTTGCCCCAGTGCTGTAACCCTAAATCAAAGTAATTTAGTGTCACATTCATTTGATTTATGGTTACCACGGGCGTAGACATGTCATTGATACCCATTCAACTGGGGGGGGGGGGGGGGGGTGATCTATTCATCCATCCCCCCAGTTGAATAGGTATTACGTAAGTCGCTATATACGCCCGTGATGGTTACATATTATATGTATCAGTATTGTTTGATAGTCCGGCATGCAGCCCGACCATTTAAGCAACTGTATTCTGAAGTGTTCGAAGTCCAGTACCGAAATTGTTTGCATGACCTCGTGAATACATTATATTAGACAGGCCCTTATAGACAGGCTCTTAAACAACTGTTTAGTTTAACAGGCTTAGACACGACTTCAAAATAACAGTCTAAATGTTTATTGGATTAAAAAAAAAGATTTTACCCTTATCTTTTCATTGTCTTTGTCAAATAGACGGCCCCCGTTCTCCTCACCCCCCCCCCCCCCCCCCCCCAGCGTATGCTACGCCACTGTTCATAGAGTTAAAATCTATGATTCGACTGTTCTGCTGAAATGATCTTAAGGGGGAGTGAACATGTCACTATTGGGCATTTATGATCATATTTAATAATATTACATAATCTAATTTGCATATTTTCACGTAATACCATGACTCGTACAGAACAAGATAATCTAGGAAGGGTGATACAATAAATAAAACTATTGATATGGGGACATTTTGGATCATAAAAGAAATTGTTTCTGGCATTCATTTGCAGGTGCACATGCATGCAATGATTTTAAATTTCGAGATGGTACTCCCTAATTTGCATATTTAAGAATATAACTGCCAATAAGAATTACGTAAAAGTTTAATTATCTCGTCCAACTATGACTATAGGTTGCCATTTTGACCAAAGTTGAGCAATTTCATATGCACTTGAAATCAGCATGATATCTACCTAATTTGTATAATTATACACAAATCGAACAAAATAAAATTTGATCCTGATCAATATAGTGCTTCTTGTCGAGGGTTTAAAGGGACAACATACTGGGGCACCGGCGCCGATTCCATCCGAAAACACAATGCATTGGGGGGGGCAGAGCATTGTTCACAAACAATGCTCGCCCCCCCCCCCCCCCCCCAATGCATTGTGTTTTCGGATGGAATCGGCGCCGGTGTACTGGGGGTAAAGTTGTCGCCCCCTATATACCTCAGGCCCCCGCCTAAAAACAACAGATAATTGAATATAGTTCTATGGTCATCAACGTCTTGTTCATCATAGATGAGGGTAAAAGTTCTTGAAAAAGACCTAAATGGTTTCAAGAGCAACCTTGAACTGCTCCAAAGACTGAGGGCAGTTCGATGATGTTCCGAGGTATAGCTCGTCCCATGAATTTTTAAGTGTCCATTGAAGAGCCTAGTGTCTCACACATCATAGGTGCAGGGGGAAGAATCCCAAAAATAATAGAATAGGCTAGTAAGCACTTCACATGAAGATTTGGCGCCCCTTTTGCCATTCTTGTGTCGAAGGACACAATTACTGGATTTGGGGGAGCCTAATTCCCACATTATGGTCGCTAAAATTGTCCCCAAATCCCGCATGTAGTACGTTCGGCATGCGACGTTTAATTCTTGCGTTTGAACGAGATAATATTATTACGTTCGAACGTGATAATTATTACGTTCGAACGGATAATTATTACGTTCAAACGTGATAGTATTACGTTCGAACGTGATAATTTTTTTTTTGTCCATGTCCCCTTCTGGGGCTTCGTAGTATCGTACTTGGTACGATAAAAAATCACTACAAAATCTATCGAACGATTACAAAATCACACAAACGATTACAAAATCACACAAACGATTACCAAATCACACGAACGATTACAAAATCACACAAACGATTACAAAATCATTGATTTTGTTACAAAATCACACGAACGATTACAAAATCACACAAACGATTACCAAATCACACAAACGATTACAAAATCACACAAACGATTACAAAATCATTGATTTTGTTACAAAATCACACGAACGATTACAAAATCACACAAACGATTACAAAATCATTGATTTTGTTAACAAAATCACTCAACAGGATTGATTTTGTAACAAAATCATTTTTTTGCTTGATTTTGTAACAAAATCATTTCTGTCGATTGATTTTGTAACAAAATCATTTTTTTTTTGCTTGATTTTGTAACAAAAATCATTTCTGTCGATTGATTTTGTAACAAAATCATTTTTTTTGCTTGATTTTGTAACAAAATCATTTCTGTCGATTGATTTTGTAACAAAATCATTTTTTTTGCTAGATTTTGTGACAAAATCATTTCTGTCGATTGATTTTGTAACAAAATCATTTTTTTTGCTTGATTTTGTGACAAAATCATTTCTGTCGATTGATTTTTGTAACAAAATCATTTTTTTTGCTTGATTTTGTAACAAAATCATTTCTGTCGATTGATTTTGTAACAAAATCATTTTTTTGGCTTGATTTTGTGACAAAATCATTTCTGTCGATTGATTTTGTAACAAAATCATTTTTTTGCCTTGATTTTGTGACAAAATCATTTCTGTCGATTGATTTTGTAACAAAATCATTTCTGTCGATTGATTTTGTAACAAAATCATTATTGTTGGTTGATTTTGTAACAAAATCATTTCTGTCGATTGATTTTGTAACAAAATCATTATTGTTGGTTGATTTTGTAACAAAATCATTTCTGTCGATTGATTTTGTAACAAAATCATTATTGTTGGTTGATTTTGTAACAAAATCATTGATTTTGTAACGGAATCCATGTGTTTACACTTGGCGCCCCATACTCAACGACAATTAATTTACATTAATTTGTTTTACGCAAGCGCCAATTTACGTGAGCTTTCATGAATTGCATATAGTATATCTACAAACTGTTGGGTCACGTAACCCAACACTTCATAGATTTGGGTGACCTGTTTCACAAAAGGTACAGAACCTGAACTTCGTGACACTTCGTAGATTTGGGTGACCTGTTTCACAAAAGGTACAGAACCTTCACGTGACGTGAACGTGAACGTGACGTGACTGTTCGTACCAAGCCCATTGGTGACGAGGTCGATTCTACCATCAAATTATTTGCGGACGATTGCCTTTTGATGCGGAGAATAACATCTGTAGATGACACGGTAAAACTTCAATCAGATCATGGACAGACTTTTGGAGTGGGCTGATCGGTGGCAAATGCAATTCAACGCCAAGAAATGCTACTCAATGCGAATTCACAGAAAGAGGCATCCCATTATGCACACTTATACTATGAGGGAGATGATCTTCTAGGTGTGGCCAGCAAAGCATATCTTGGTATCGAGCTACATGAGCGTCTAAGGTGGAAATCTCATGTAGATGCGGTCACAAACAAGGCCTCGAGGACCCTTGGATTCATTCGGAGAAATCTTGGAAGACAATGTCCAACAGAAGTGAAAAAACTGGCATACATCTCTCTCGTATGGTCCCAGCTAGAGTATGCTTCGGTAGTATGGGACCCCAACAAGCAGAACCAGATAGACCAACTAGAGAAGATCCAAAGACGTGCACTTCGTTTCATTTGTGGAAACTACCAGCGTGATGCCAGTGTAACATCCATGCGAGAACAACTTAATCTCCAAACTCTTGAAGAAGGAAGAAAACGGGCACGATTGTCAATGTTCTACAAGATAGCAAATAACAACATTGCGATTCCAATACCGGATTACATCAAACCGAGGGAGCGAACTACAAGGAGGAGTCAACAACAACGATATATGAGACTAGGCTCTTCAATGGACACTTACAAATTTAGTTATTTCCCCAGGAGAATTCCAGCGTAAAGGACTGGGACGAGCATACCTCAGAATCAAGCTACATGCAGTTCAAGCACTGTCTGCATTGTACCCGGGCCGCACCCGGGCCGTGCTATTTCGCTCGGGAAACTGCAACAAACACAGTCTCAAATGAAGGGTAAGAATTGTCTTTGTATGGAAAAGCATTGAAATGTATTTTAGATATTCCATACTAAGGGGAAATCATATCAAGTTTGTCAGAAATGAATACTAAGTAGTTCATAATAAAAACTTTCGCGCGTTTGCCCCCCGTGCGAACCGCACGCTCGCTATAACACGGGAAGTACACATAATTTCAGCTACATTTTCGTAATAAATCATTCATATCTCTGTATGTAAGGAGCGGGTGTTGTACGACAGGGGTGTCGATCCTGGGGGGGGCAGGGGGGGCAGTCGCCCCCCCCCCCCCAATGAAAATATTGGGGGGGCGAACATATCATTTCGCCCCCCCAATAATTCTGAAAATGAGGAAGAAAAAAATCGAGTGATATAATGCCAAAGAGGGGAAAGACACATTTATCAATAATTAATCTTCAAAATAGCCGTTTTTTAGTTTGAAAAGGACTGTAAATCCCTTTTTTGCCGCGCGCTTCGCGCGCATACAGTTTCTCATATTGCAAGTTTCATTTTGGTTGCGGGAACTCGCCTTTTGAAATGTGTTGGGCAGCGTAATTTCTCAAACGAAGTTTATTAAACCCTCATCTATAGATAGCACACCGTCACAGAAAATAAAATAATCTCGGTACATATGCGCTGAACGCAAATCAAATTGGAATATCATGTCCCCCCACATTTGAAAAAGGAGCAGATTGTCCCCCTTCCTTTGTCATTATGTATGTTTGGTTCCATACCTATATATACTTCATATTACGTGAAATTTCTGTCTCAGGTGTGCACCAAATCGCACAATTTCACGCCCAAAAATCCAAAAGCTCCCTACTGTGGGAGGGGGACACCCCCTCCCACACCCTCCCCCGCTCGGTCGCTTCGCTTCCTCGCAATGTCTCCCCTACACTTTTGAGAAATTGTTGACGCCCTTGCTTAGTTTCGTGGGAGCCCAATGCCCTAGACTATATCGATGGCTCTATAGTATACAAGATCACGTGAATCCATCTCATGCAAGGCTCAGTCTTTTCCTCGCTATGCCCTTTAAAAATTATGAGGGGCGTTATGAGTAGGTTCACTATTATACAATGTTAACACCCGTGCTAGGAGCAAATGTCTGAAATCTAAAAACTTCCGGGCGCTCCGCCCCCTGGACCCCCATTATTGCCCCCAAATGTGGGTGCCCCCCAAAGTCAGGTCTTCGAGCCATCAATACACTTTCAATGAGCGCATAATAAAACTTCCGGGCATGCCAATGTGGGGCTTTTAGCTCTCTCAGTGGTCACTCTGGAAATTTTTTTCAAATTTTGCCCCCCCAATCTCAAAAACGGATCGACACCCCTGTTGTACGATGGGGTGAACGGATTCTGAAAGTTTATTTCATTATCTTTCCACTGATATATATTTCGTCTTAATTCCGCAAAAATCCAGTGATCATTTTTTCTCAAACATGTCACTGTTAAAGGCCAAGTTGAGTTTTGGTAATTTCCAAAGTGCCCCCCCAACATCGATTGTAACGGATTTGGTTGATTTCAATTCCATATGAAAGATCATCGAAAAAAACATGGGAAATAATAATAATTTCCATTCAAATGCTCTAATTGTTGTGAAATTTGCTTTCAAAATATCATATAAAAGTGGTTGACGCCCGGGTATCACTTTTTAGAACCGCTAGTGCGAGGCACTAGCGTTCTATGTTCTCCTAATAAAAGACTGAAACGAAATATTTGTGTGCACGCTAATTGTGCTTAAAACTATACATATGATACGGTACTTACCAGCAATTTACTCTCCAATATGTGATCCAACTACCGGGTGGATTAAGATTATGATTTTTCCTTCCATTCCGCAAAAAATCAGTGATATATCGCCTCATGGACCAGTCTCTCCGTGTGTTAGCGCGACTGTGAACGAAAGGCGAACGAATGCGAATGGGGCTTGCGAGTTGCGTCAACGGCAGTGTTGGAGTCATACTTCTATGGTTGCGATACATAATAGTATTACCGCACACAGTGACTGCACTACAGTCCCGTATTACCGCACACTGCACTATACAGTCCCGTATTAGGACCTACAACGCTAGTGCTTCGCGCCGAGTTAATTTGACACTTTGAGTTGTAACGGCTCTTTTTGAATGATAACAGGGGTTTTACTTTGTCGTTTGTAATTGTGTATACTTTTCGAGCATGGTGAAGTTATAACTATTAGTTTGTATCGTAATCGTGCAGGTTTTGGTTACTAAAGTTAAGTTTGACCAATACTCAACTATCCCTTTAAGCAATTTGCCTATGAGAAATGCTCGAAATTTGCGTGAATTTTGAGACCCTGCATCATGCAACCTTAATTATTCACAGATCATGCGTGATCAAAAGTTCGTTGAACCATGGAGCGCGCGAGTCTTCTAATTTAAAGAGAGAGAGAGAGAGTGAGGATTTAAAGAGAGAGGGGGAGATAGGGAAGGAGGAAGGGAGAGGATAGGTTGGGTTGGTGGTTGTTAGGTAGGTAGGTAGGTAGGTAGGTAGGTAGGAAGGTAGGTAGGTAGGTAGGTAGGTAGGTGTGTTTGGTTGGTTGGTTGGTTGGTTGGTTGGTTGGTTGGTTGGTTGGTTGGTTGGTTGAATTGTAATCGACTAAAATGTGTGACGAAAGACTACATTTAAAAAAAAAATGGATTTTAAAAAAAATCATTGGAAGCTTCGCATTCGTACCTTCTCGGGATTGCAACCATATTATACACTATTAAACTCTTTTCTTTACTGGCCCGTTCGGGAAAGTGAAATCATAAATGTTCATATTTACTTGCCCAGACAGACAATTTACTTGCCCGCTTACTTCTAGATCTGATTTTAATGTAAAGAACTACATTTCATTCATGTAGTTGAAGAGAAATTAAAGTTCCCCGATCGGGCAAGCAAACTAGACCATTTATGAAATTTTACTTGCCCGACATCAATTTTCACTTGCCCCGGGCAAGCGGGCAAGTGCTAGTGTAGAGCCCTGCTTAAGCCCGGCACAGACAAATCCTTCTCGACCCGATCCGACTGGATTTCAACCAGATTTTAAACGATCAGTATAGTATATGCCAGTCAAGAGCCAGTTGGAGGTCATTCGAGGCCGATTCAACATGTTCAATCGGCTCCAACTGAGCGAAACTGACTATAGCCTGACTGAAAACCAGTCGGATTGGGTTAAGTCGGCTCTCTCTGCGCCGGGCTTTAATTGTAACTTGTATAGCTGACTTATAGTTATATTATCATTACTCATTAGATTCGTTTTTGACACTTTTGACACATGCCACTTAAGTAACTGTTAAGCTATACAAATTATATAATTCATACTGATACTTACTAGAGTATTGCAAACTTTCAAGACTGAACCAAATCGTCACATGGATTTGAGTACGTGGGACCTTGGGGTGCAGCGCATCGTCTGATGTAAACCCCAACGTACGTGCGTTGAGCGTAATGCTGTACGTACAGAAACCTGTATATGAATAATGAGAAAGAAGTATTGTCACTGTATTGCATTATGGGGGCAGGGGCCCGATTACGGAGCAGCGACAATTACCATCATTGGCTCCATAAGTCTAACTCATCGATGACAATATATACGATTATAAAAATAATTACGTAGCAGAGCAAACAAATCGCCCCTAGTCTACTCTTTCGGCTGTATACATCTAGATTACACAATGACAAGCATATCTAGACTCGAGTCGAGATCAGAGGAACTGTCAGCATAATCATAATAGCGGGATCGTAACTAGCCGAGCTGCTGGAAAAATGGACAACAGTGTCATTGTACTTGTCATTGTACTGTAGATGAGTCCTGACATCTGGGTCTACACATCGTGTATACAATCCTGCACCCAGCGCCATCATACACTAAGTAACGTCACCGGGCTATATCGTGGTTTAGTCCCCTGGGGACTCCAATTTTTACAGCACCAAACTTCGGCAATTTCGATGGATTTCTCGGTCTACTAATCTTGAATAGAGTTCCTTTGTTTACGCTGCGAAACTCGCCTGAAAGCGGGGATTTCTTGGGTTTTCTTTCCACCACGCGTTTTCCCATAGAAACAATAATCACGGAATAATGCGGACGAGTATCACAAGAGACATATAATTGCAAATTTTGTAATCGCAATCAAAAACACATAAATCGCTTCCACAAATCAGTAGTAAAACCAAAAACTGTATAATAGTTAGACAGTTCAATAATTCAACTCTCTTTTACTTACTCGTGAAATTAGGCTCCGCCCTGTACAAACCTATGTAGCGCCTTCCATAGAGTTGTACATGGCGGAGCCTATATTCACGAGTAAGTAAAGAGAGTTGAACTTCGCCAACTCTCTTTACTTACTCGTGAAATTAGGCTCCGCCCTGTATAAACCTATGGAGCGCCTTCCATAGAGTTGTAAAGAGAGTTGAACATTGATTTTCATAATTACTTGATGCAGTTTATTTCGTCTGGACGGTTCTTAGATGTTATTATTCTGACGAAATAAACCCAATCTTATAAATATTTGGGTTCATTTCGTCAGAGGAGTTTAGGATTCATTGATTTCACGAGTAAGTAAAGAGAGTTGGCGAAGTTCAACTCTCTTTACTTACTCGTGAATATAGGCTCCGCCATGTACAACTCTATGGAAGGCGCTCCATAGGTTTGTACAGGTCGGAGCCTTATTTCACGAGTAAGTAAAGAGAGTTGAACATTAACTTTCATAATTACTTGAAGCAGTTTATTTTGTTTGGACGGTTCTTTGATGTATTATTCTGACGAAATAAACCCAATCTTATAATTATTTGGGTTTATTTCGTCAGAGGAGATTAGGAATGGAAAATGTTACGAATTGTCGTTCTGACGAAATAAACCCAATATTCTCGAAATGTAATATTTGTTAGTTTGTGGAAGCAGACACGCGACACGCATCAGATCATATCGGCCGCAATTTGACTTGTCAGCTGGTAGGAAGGTGTCCGGTAGGAAGGTGTCCGGTTCGGACTGTCCCCCGGAGCCTTATTTCACGATAATGCCCGTCACCGCACTGTACAACAACAGTCAACAGTACGCGAGTCATCATCGTTCACTTTCATTCATTATCATGTGTACATTACCATACCAAAATGACTGAGGTCTGCATTACTCAAACGCCTCCAAATGAACTTGCACAGGTCAAACACATCCTTGATATTGTGGTAAAATACATATCCATGGTAACAGTCTTCAAAACGTGATAAACAATGTTAAAAAACAGATAACTAGACTGAAAACTAACTGCCTTTCTGGCCTTTTAAAATTCCGAATAACTTTCGTTGCCGCAGATGGCGTATCGTACATAACATACAGCCTCTGCCAGGTCTCTCTGCTCTGCCAGTTATGCAATTATATAAATACATCTCTCTAGCTGCAGCAGCAGCTCTGCAGTCATCTATAATTAACATGCGCTCCCTCATGAAAATCCAAACCCGGCCCTAGCTAGCTGACTCAATAATCCTGCAAATTACTCATTTAATACTTTTATAACGGGGGTGAATTGAAAATGCTACTTCAATAAATAAAAACAAAATAGCTTAAATAAATTGATTGAAAATTGATTGATTGATTGTCTATACCTTATGTACAATTTGTACTGTATGTCCATGGCTAGTGCAGTTGGCACTTCAACTAGCCACAGACCTCCCTCGCCCCCCCCCCCCCCCCCCCCATGTGCCCCGACCACTGCAATAGGGGATGACAATTATGGAGTCTTTCTGGCTAAATCATGTCATGCCACAAAATACGACAGACTTGTTGAACCATTAGGATACGAGGATCATAACATTGAAGTACCTTTTTATTAAATGTCTTGTCTTTCTTTTTGATTGGTCTTGCCTCGGGCTTGATGATTAATGTCACGGTCACAGCGTTCCTTTTTAATGATAGTAATTGGTTGTGAGCAATGAAAAGGTTCCCATGAACTGGATAATTAGCAAATTGACAAATTAAGCAAAGATATAATATAGGCCTACAAATTAACATTCAAAGAAGTAGAGTTTTTGTCAATAAGTTCCGGGATCAATATTACCCAAGATAGAACAGTTGTTGATCATTATTTTATCATTTAAAAGGGCATATTTTAAAATCACGTTTGTTTGTAGACTTTTTTCTTAATTGCATTTTACATATGTATCTAGTTATTATGCTCTCAGATTCTTTCCTTCGCATACTTAACGAGATTGACCTACATTATTAACGTCTCTATAGACTATAGGCCTACTTCTCTTCTTAACAAGATTATCTAGTAATCAATTTATATTTCTACATAAATATATCTATTTTTCTTTCTCAGTTCTATTATATATTTCATCTATCTATGTATCGACCTATCTATCTATCTATCTATCTATATATCTATCTATCTATCTATCTATCTATCTTTGTCATCATCATTATGATTATCATTATTATCAGTACTCATTGTAGTCAGTCACGGTCAGTACCCCGTTGTCTAACGTGAAACATCGCCATCTACGATAGAACAATCTGATCACACCAATTGGCTAAGTAATATAATTATTCATCCGCTCGACATAAACAGCCTAAATTATCCATTAAGATTCATTCACTGTTAACATTATTCATCCCTCTTCCCTGGACAAATGCAAGGATCATTTTTATCATCAAATTTCGCTATTTAAACATCAGATTGAAGAGAACTGTGTCGGGCAACAAGACAAAATGTAGGGTAATAAGGCTACTTGAATGCTACATATTTATGTTATAAATTTCCCTTCAATATCTGTGAAGTACCGTATAGTGTATGGGATAGCGAAGTTGCCTGAGAGACGCAGGGTCTCAAGTTCAACCCTCTCTCAATCTCTTTTTTTTTTTTTTTTATCATTACAATTTGGATTATTTAAAATATCATGTAATTAAAGCTTGTTTTCTCTACATCTTTGGTTTCTTGTGTTTCATTCATTTTTCCCGATTTTTTAAAATATCAATATCTATTTCATAATTTTAAATGTATTTACCCAACTAACAATTGGACGTTTTCTGAACGTTCTAAACAGGTTCAAAGTTGGTTATTTGGACGTTCTCTGAAAACGTTTTTAAAACGTTTATTTGTGGAAGGTTGAAAACGTTTTTAGAACGTTCCAAATGGACGTTTTTAGAACGTTGTTTAAACGTTAGAAAAAACAATAAAAAACCTTTCATGTATTTGCTTTTAAGTGCAAGGACCAACAGAACGTTTTAAGAACGTTCTGTAAACGTTCATTAAACCGAAAACTCAATGAAGATCCTATAATATGCATATTGTACCTCTTATGAAAGCTGAGAACATACTGAGCATGAAAAAGTTAATTTTGAAGCCCTAACACCGCCCAGAAAACAATTAAAAGCAAATTTAAACTCTTATTCTGAACCCCGATTTTCGCCGTTTGACGGCGATTTGGTGCAGAGAAATTTGATGACGTCACAGGTAGAATAGGCCCAAACCATGGCCTCTGACGGTAGAGCGGTACCCGTTGCCTCCCCCAACGACCCCCCAGTCCAGCGAGCGCGAGTTATGCTGCCCTGCTCAATCGATAGAACGCCGTCCTTGTCAATATCATTTTTCTTGTTAGATTCGACCTGAAATCTGCAAAATCGGAGAATGGTGGAAATGTCTGAAAGAAGTGAAGATTTCAGGCATGGTTTTGAGGTGGAAATCGCGAGTCGATCGCCAGTATCGACAAAGTTGAATTCGAGTCGCAAAGTCGGGAAAAGGTGCATGGCGTATGGTAGATCGACAAATCTATCACTTTCATGCCCTCTTTGACGCTTTGACTTTGACATTATATTATATTTTCTCTGTCGGCATTCTAAGCCGACAGTGAAAAATAACTATAATAATGTCAAAGAGGCCATGAAAGTGATAGATTTGTCGATCTGGCGTATGACTGCGGCAATTGTATAGCGAATTGCACCATGTCCATGCACAGTTTGCCGGGGAAGATGCTGGGGGAAAGGGCGCATTGAAACCCGCTCTGAAAGCCCGCTAGCTGGCCGTGCCGCACTCGTGAAGAGTACCCTACGAAACACATATGTAACGTACCCAAAATCAACTAAATCTTCGAAAATTGCTCAAATAATGGTCATGATTTCAAAGTAGTTATCTTTTTTACCTGTTCTGTGTAACTACTTTGAAATTATGACCATAATTTGAGCAATGGTAAAAGATTTAGTTTATTTTGGGTACGTTACATTTGTGTTTTGTATGGTACTCTTCACGAGCGCGTCACGGGCAGCTAGCGGCGTAGCATGCCGACACCGGAGTGCGGGTACAATAGTGAACTAGCGCCAAAAATCTCCCAAATCCCGTCATCATTGTCGCTGTCTGATGAATCACTCCTGTCCTCTTCTTCATCTTCTTCGGAAAAATCCATTGCGAAACTCAGTTCGAGAGTATTTTCCTCCATTCTCCTCGAAATAAAACTGTCCAGCTCGATCATACGTTAACAAAAAGCAATACACAACACCGTACGTATAATGCACGCGCATCGCTTTGCTTGATCAGCTGATCGGCCGGGCCCGTTCTACCGATGACGTCACGATTTTCAGGCCGATCGTTGAGCGAATTTCAGCCTTGGAGACTGCTCACTTTTGCCCCATTTTCGAAGACTTTTTAAGTCAAATTTCAACATTTTTTATAGCGGATTAAGTTAATATCCTTAGAAAAAATAACATTTCCTTCACAAACATACCAAATTTTGCCAATTTGAAAGTCAACGAGGGTTCGGTTTAAAGACGAAGACCTATGGAACCTAATAAAAACGTTTTAAGAACGTTTTTTAAACGTTCATTAAAGACGAAGACCTACGGAACCTAATAAAAACGTTTTGTAAACGTTCTGTAAACGTTCATTAAAGACGAAGACCTACGGAACCTAATAAAAACGTTTTGTAAACGTTCTGTAAACGTTCATTAAAGACGAAGACCTACGGAACCTAATAAAAACGTTTTGTAAACGTTCTGTAAACGTTTTGTGTTTGCTGGGTTCATGCCCCCCCCCCCCCCCCCCCCCGTAAGTCAGGTAAACGTTTACCACCCTACACCTCTTTTGACTACATTGATGCAGCCTCTGGTATGCCCATGTGTGTTTATTGTTTTAATATAATGGTTTCCTGTTGTCTAGTTTAAAGACTCGGGAAAAGGGTAAATGTGAGTGTTTGTAACGGTATAATAAGCTTTATTTGTACGACGCACATTCGTATTGTTCCTTGCAGACCCTGCCCCAACTTTGTAAGATAATTCACCCCTTGAACAGAATAGAAGCTATTTCTGCATACATCAGAGCGTTTGACAACAGACAATGCTTGTCTGACCTTTCATAGAAAAGCCAAAACATGTGTTTTTTCGCACTTAACAAATATCACCCAATGTAGACATGGAGGTTTAGAGATATAGAACGACAAAAACCTCGTAACGTATGAAGTTTGTTAGTTAGCTCATCGGAAAAAAAATTTGTTTTCGAAACCTATCAACCTGGTGGAGCTGGTTCGAATCTTCTTAGGTGGGCCATTTTGTGTACATTATTTTGGGAATTAAGTTCAATGTTTATCTTTATATTGTGATTAAATGTAAATAACACGTTACATTCATTTATGTTTTTGCTTTTTTATTTCTTTTTGGATTTATTTTTTTATTTTTTATTTTTTTCACTTGTCTGATTTATTTTTTGTGTCATCTTTTTTCATGATTCTTGTTTCTTATAATCATTTTCTGTTTTCATCATCTTTTTAAATTATTTTTTTATTATTTTTTTCTTCTTTTTTTCTTCTTTCTCTTTTTTTCTTCTCACTTGTCTGTGATTTATTTTAGTGATCTAAACATTCGGCGTTACACTGCGACACTGGCGTAGCGAGTTACGTAATACCTATTCAACTGGGGGGGATGAATGAATGGATCATCCCCACCACTTGAATGGGTATCAATGTCATGTCTACGTGCACTGCGAGATAGGATTTTAACATGGCAAGGGTGCTATATTCTACTACTATTTGTGTAGCGCTTTTGTTTATAGGGGCAGGGGCGAGTCCAGCATTCTGAGTTTAAGGGGGTGTGATAAATGCATTATATATATATACCAGTGTCATTTAGAATCGGAAGAAATTAAATATTTCGAATAGCCTTTTCTTGTATGACTGGATGTAAAGGTAATAATTTTGTTAAAGGTGAAAGATATAGTATAACAACAAAAAAGAGGCATTCGTCCCCGCACCTTCCTGGATCTGACCCTGGTAATACGAACCTGACACACGACACGACACAATCAGGTTATATTTGTTAAGTTTGAATGAACACACGTTATCGTTCTTGCTTCATCACACATGATTTCTATGAAAGGTCAGGCAAGCATTGTATGTTGTCAATCACGCTGATGTATACATGTATAGCTTTTGTTCAGTGGGTGGATGAATGATCTCGCAATGTTACATGGCATAAAGTGTTACCGAAGGAGCAGGTTGTCAGTGATAACGTCGAATTTAATGTCTGCATGGAACAATAACAATTTGTGTCGCACAAACAAAGCTTATTATACCGTTATAAACACCCCCATTTACCCTTTTCCTGAGTCTTAAACCGAACAACAGGAAACCATTGTATTAAAACAATAAACACACATGCATCAAGGCTATACCAGTGGCTGAATTAATGCAACCCAGAGAGGTGTAGGGTGGTAAACGTTTACTTGACGAACGGGGGGGGGGGGGGGGGGGGGGGGGCAAGAACGTTGATATTAGTGATCATGTAGGCGTATATTGAACGCTTTACTGTGATTGTCTGCATTTAAGATATCCTATATATACCATCATTACAAATTACGTTCCTGTGAGTTGATTCATCTGTTTGAATCTTCCATAACGGGGACAGGAGCTTCGTGGGGTGGGATCCCCTGTACACACCCCACATCAAATACAGTCACATTGTCTATTTTGGCGGCGTTTTCATAGGATTCACCTTCATTATTATTCTCATGAATATTCAATTATTCATTACCACCATTTGCATTCTTGAATAATGTCTCCCTGTCGGTGTTTGAGAGCGCTCTTTAAAACATCGATAGGTGCTTCACAGCGGGTTTCTACGGTATGACGTCAGACTCCCCGTTGGCAAGCTAATAACTAGGTCCGGCAAGCTCCGGAAAACTTAGCTTGCCGGACCTAGTTACTATTAGGCACGGGACATCAGGTTTCGGTTTTTCAAATTTCCATTTCGTTCAAAAGATGTTTACGATTGAAGTGTTCAGATGTTAAACTGTCTACGGGATAATTTAAGCCGTGTACACAATTAAAATGCAATATCAGTTAGTGAATATCACTTTGCATTTTTGCTAATTTCTCGGCCAAGAAAATAATATCAAATTAACGTGACATTTTCACACATTACTTTGTCGACATCATTACACCGATACACATTTTATAAATTACTCATCACTGTTTGCATTTACATGCAAATAAATAATGACAGTTTAAAATAAAGTTTCTGCCCTCTCAAATTGATTCTTGGTTGTTATTCTATCCCCGACCATGCCGACTCCCTGAGTCGCGGCAATGAACTACATGTACAACCAGCGGTTTACTCATAGATAAGACCGGGGGAGATGCGACTAAGTTGCCCGTGCGGAAACCCGACTCTATAGTACAGAGCCGCAGCAACAAACATAATATAACGAGACAGCCGCTGCGTATGGCAAGCCGTTTTAACATTTATTCCTATTTCTTGATATCAAGAATTCAATTCTTGATATCAAGAATTCGACTTCTTGATATCAAAAATTCATTTCTTGATATCAAGAATTCAATTCTTGATATCAAGAATTACCATTGCTTTACAACAGAAAATCATTTCTTGATATCAAGAATTCATTTCTTGATATCAAGAAATCAATTCTTGATATCAAGAATTCATTTCTTGATATCAAGAATTCAATTCTTGATATCAAGAATTCATTTCTTGATATCAAGAATTCAATTCGTATTTCGAACGCAAGACTATTGCAAGAATTATTTTGATATCGAGCGCAAAAGTAATGCAAAAATTCACAGTTGATTTCGAGCGCAAATGTAATGCAGAAATTCATTCTGATTTCGTGCTCAAAAGTTGCGCTCAAATTCATTGTGATTCGATTTCGAACGCAAAAGTTGTGCACGAATTCAATCTGAATTCGTGCTCAAAAGTTGCGCTCAAATTCATTGTGATTCGATTTCGAACGCAAAAGTTGTGCACGAAATAATATCCTGCCTGAGCGGTGCGGTGTCGAAAGTCAATGTATCGCGAGAATTCTGCAAGAATGCATGTTGCCAGTTTGCAGTGCATTGATTGTCTCGGTGATTTTCCTTGTATAAAATTTTCATTTCATACTGTTTAATCATTTGACTTTTAATTAATGTTACATTGATAATATTGGGTGTGATTCTTACTAGTTTAATTACTTGTTATAAAACATACAAAACGCGTCTTTGAAAAACGTAAAACGGCAACATATCAAGAAATCATTTCGTGATATGTTGCCAATAGACAATGCGCAAACCTGTAGCAAAGATTACCCCGTGTGTAATAATATATTCACGTTTTTACTGCGCAATTTATTTAAAAATATTTTTGATCACGTCAGTTAAAATAATACTGTCCGATCTGATCATTTTCAGCAAAAAGACATCTAAATTGACTTACAAAACACGCATTGTAAAAATGATAAATTGGCAACATATCAAGAATTCATGCGGAACTAATGAATTTGTGATATGTTGCCAAATTGTGCATTTACAATGTGTATTTTGTAAGTCTTTTTAGAAGTTATTTTGCTTTTAAAATATCACATCTGACGTTACTATTTCAACTAAAATACAAGTATATTTTACAATTGATCATTCAGAAAAACACGTGGGCATATTTATTGCACAAGGGACAATCTTTACAACAGGTTTACGCAACGTTTATTGGCAACATATCACGAAATGATAAAAACGCACGTGGCCAATATTTGGGCTCAGACTGCAGCAGTTATGTTTACTTAGGCTCTAGGGCGGTGTACATGTGTACACAGCTCTATGGTGTGTGTTCACAAAGCACGTCCTGAATCTGGACTAGAGACTGCGGCAGTTTTGTGAATAGGCTCTAGCGCGAGTCGTATAGGGCGGTGTGTACATGGTGTGTGTTCACAAAGCACTTCCTGAATCTGGACTAGACACCGCACCGCTCAGGAGGAAATCGTGCAATACTTTTGCGTTCGAAATCAGAATGTAATCCTGCTCAAATCTTGCGTTCGAAATCAGAATGTAATCCTGCTCAAATCTTGCGCTCGAAATCAGAATGTAATCCTGCTCAAAGTTTGCGTTCGAAATCAAATTGTATTCCTGCTCAAAGTTTGCGTTCGAAATCAAATTGTATTCCTGCTCAAATCTTGCGTTCGATATCCAAATGAATTCTTGATATCAAGAATTGATTTCTTGATATCAAGAAATCGAATTCTTGATATAAAAAAATAAATTCTTGATATCAAGAAATGAATTCTTGATATCAAGAAATCGAATTCTTGATATCAAGAATTCGAATTCTTGATATCAAGAAAGTAATTCTTGATATCAAGAAATCGAATTCTTGATATCAAGAAATGAATTCTTGATATCAAGAAATCGAATTCTTGATATCAAGAATTCGAATTCTTGATATCAAGATTTACCATTGGTTAACAACAGAAAATTATTTCTTGATATCAAGAATTCGAATTCTTGATATCAAGAATTCCAATTCTTGATATCAAGAAATTAATTCTTGATATCAAGAATTGAATTCTTGATAACAAGAAATGAATTCTTGATATCAAGAATTGATTTCTTGATATCAAGAAATGAATTCTTGATATCAATAAATGATTTTCTGTTGTAAAGCAATGGTAATTCTTGATATCAAGAATTTAATTCTTGATATCAAGAAATGAATTCTTGATATCAAGAAGTCGAATTCTTGATATCAAGAATTGAATTCTTGATATCAAGAAATAGGAATAAATGTTAAAACGGCTTGCCATAGCTGCGGCACACACGGGGAAATGCGGATGAATTTGCCCATGCCGTGGGCCGACTATCGTAGAGCCGCGGTGAAAAACATGACAAACACGCAGCGACAGCCAAATCTGTAGCTCCGATCGGGGAAGATGCGGCGCGGGGGGATGGGGGATTCGGTAGTAAGTATTATAACACGGCTCTGGTAAATTCAGTAACGTGATTGGTTAAATCCTGTCACGTGACTATTCATTAAATTTCAACAAACATGCACGACCGTGCAAAACAGGGTGCAACCCCATGCATTACTCGTTTTCGTTGCGCAACTTTTTGCATGGCTATGACGTCACAATGCTTGTTTACATAGTTCTATCGGAGACAAACTTGCGAAAGTGATAAAAAAAAAGATGGAAAAAGCTTCGTTTTGTAAATTATCGGTATTGTAGTAAATCAATCTTAGCAGTTTCGTAAATTATATGGTATGTGGTTTGATATTGGTAAGTTTTGGAATGGAAATGCATAAAATGCTTTGATAATTCTCATTTTACGGGAATTTTTTTCGGCAATTTCTGGTGGACTGCGTTTGATCTGCTGAGCTTCACATTCAGTGAAGCGAGTGCAGGTAGTCGGATGGTGAATTTTGTAAATTCATATTCACACTCTAGAGGGTAGATAGACTGGGATTGTGGCATGGCAAGTCTGTTTTTAAAAATCCAGCAAAATAAACGATTCCGTGGTTGAGCTCGTGTTATAAAACAAATAATACACGGTCTCAATTATCGTGCATCATGTAAATGCATCGCGCTCTCGGCTCTGTTAGCTGTGCGTTGCGCACTCGGCTACGCCTCGTGCGCAACGCACAGCTAACAGAGCCTCGCGTGCGATGCATTTACACAATGCACTCTAGACAGTGTATTATTTGTATAACAATCACAACCATGCGTCAGCTACATTGCACGCTATTAATTTAGATAATATCTTGAGCTCGAAACCGTGAGTGCGCCAATCGCGTTTTTTCCTTTAGCAATTAGAAAATGTGTTCACATATGTTGCTGTCAACCACATGCAGAGTGTATACATTTTGTACCCGGAAACAAATTGGAACGTACTTCCTTAGCATTGTGTGCACCTAAGAGGTGCCTGTCAAGAATGCTCCTCAGGGAGTTGAAATAATATGTACTTAATGTGCTGGATTGGTTGCAGCAAGGAGGTATAAGAAAGTACATTTATATCTTATATACCTCCATGGTTGCAGTGTGTATCCAACATGGCCGGTGCAAAAATAATGAGGTGTCGCACGTCGAGCATCGAAAGTATTCATCAAACGAAACGATTACCAGAATTACTCTTTATCATAAAATATGAATATTTTATTCCCACTTATTAATAATTTGATAATGTATAGCATGCATTTCAACTTAAAGACATTTCCCCTCCGTTTTTGTTCTCCCCCACCACCTCCTCTAAATACAGTTTGCTCTGTTTCCAGGAAACGTGTAAGCTGGGGGGGGGGGGGGGGGGGGTCCGTAGACAATTTTCGAAGCCGAGACCGAGATTGTTCAACATTTTCGAGGCCAAGACCAAGATTCTTCGCAATTTTCGAGGCCGAGACCATGGGTAATTATGGTCGAGCCCGCTATAATGTGGTCTCGAGACCAGCTACAAGTGGTAAATGTGTGTTGGGGGGGGGGGGGGGGGGTTGACCCCCCCCCCCCCCCTGGGAACGCCTATGATTGCCATCATGACCATACAGATGTGTTTTTGTTACTGTAGTTCGGTTTTATAGAGACAATTCTAAAATACATCATCAATGCACACGTCAGCTCCAAACATGAGTCCTTAACCAACAATACTCTATTGATCTGGTAACATTGTCCAAATCCTCAAAATTTCTCTCAAAATAGAAGCACAGGACAGGTTTAGATTTTACAAATTTACATTTCGTTCAAACGATATTTACGATTGAAGTGTTCAGATGTTAACCTGACTACGGGATAATTTAAGCCGTGTACAAATTAAGTGCAATGAGTTAGTGAATATCACTTTGCATTTTTGCTAATTTCTCGGCCAAGAAAATAATATCAAATTAACGTGACCGTTTTTTCACACATTACTTTGTCGACATATCATTACACCGATACAACTTTTTATGAATTACTCATCACTGTTTGCAAATGCACTTACATGCAAATACATGACAGTTTAAAATAAAGTTTCTCCCCTCTCAAATTGATTCTTGGTTGTTATTCTGTCCCCGACCATGCCGACTCCCAGAGCCGCGGCAATGAACTACATGTACAACCAGCGGTTTACTCATAGATAAGACCGGGGGAGATGTGGCTAATTGCCCGTGCGGAAACCCGACTCTTTAGTACAGAGCCGCAGCAACAAACATAACGAGACAGCCGATGTGGCACACACGGGGAGATGCGGATGAATTTGCCCATGCAGTGGGCCGACTATCGTAGAGCCGCGGTGAAAACCATGACAAACAACCAGCGGCGGCAGCCAAATCTGTAGCTCCGATCGGGGAAGATGCGGCGCGGGGGGGGGGGGGGGGGGGGGGGAGGGGGATTCGGTAGTAAGTAACAATCACAACCATGCGTCAGCTACATTGCACGCTATTTACTTAGTTTAGATAATAAGATCTCGTACTATTAAAGATATAATATGATAAATGTTTTTTGTTTCTTCTCATTACTTTCCTACCACACTACCTTGATCACCATGCATCTGTGACGTAGCCAGTTGCAATACAAACGGGGGCAAGGTCATGTGGACGTTATTCCCGTATCTGTCCTTCTTTGTGGGATGGGTTGAATACAATGACTAAAATAAAACCAAACAACAGATATTAAAGGGATAGTTGAGTTCTGATAGAGAGAGTACAGTTTTAGTCAAACTGAATTTTAGTAACCAAAACCTGCACCATTACATTACAAACTAATAGTTATAACTCCACCACCAAAATTACAAACGACCAAGTAAAAAGCCTGTTATCATTCGAAAAGAGCTGTTTAAACTAAAGAGGGCGCTTTCAAAAAACGCATTTAAATTAAAATATTGTGCATGTGATGTTTTGTTGAAATAGTGATTAGATAGAGAGATAATCAAAAACTATCTAAAAACCTCTTTTGAAAATTGTTGAAAAGAGGAAGTATTTTATAACAAATTTTAACGGCTGGTTCAAAATGATCGAATACTTGTGGGGCCCACGTTTATTACATATTGTTATGTTTATGGATATTTCAGCCATTTCTGAACCGATTTTGATCAAATAAAGTTTATTCTGCCTTTAAAATTGTATGCTCTTTCAAATTTGACACTCAGTTTTTCATTATCTCCCAAACAAATTATTTTGTGTAGCGCCCCTCTCTACCAAAACTCAACTTTCCTTTAACCAAAATAGAAATAATAATACAAAAATCGACTCGATATTTTAAAATTATGAAATAGAAAGTTTTCTGAAAAAAAAGAAAAAAAAAATTATATAAATGTATGCTTGGAAATACATAGTATATGGTAAGTGTGTGGTATATTGAGAGAGACATAGATGGAAATGGCGAAAGAATAATATGAAAAAAACCCTGGCTTTCCATTCCGTCTACATTCTTTCATTTCCGATCGTATTATCCCCATGGATCTTCACCCTCATTAAATGCATGACATGATTTTAGCAACTGCCAACTTATTTGATCGCACTATATAATAATAGATTATAATGCGCTGGAACATCAAGCGTGGGGATGCTACATAGCGGGTCGCCATTTTGAACTGGGCTAGTTTGCGCGCACCGCATGACACTGAGCTAACGTGCATTACGCACCGTGCGCAACGCGTATGCAAGATGGCGCCGCGCACCTCATTTGACGAATCTGAACTACCTTTAAATCAGATGCTTTGTAGTTCGCATAATTATGTCTCGTCACACAACAACAACAAAACATTTATTGTACGTATCCTTGGCGTGTGACTCCGTGTTGTTTCCAACCCAGTGCACATTGGCAACATTCTGTGTTCATTGTTAATCTGTGTCTATTATGTAGATTATAATAGGCTTTCGGAGAGATATGCACAATCACCTTTTTCTCTGTCACCTCTATATTATGAGGGGAACAACATAAACACTTGAATAGGACGTTTAGTTGACCTTCGATATGCCGTCAATAACCAACGATAAGCTAATTAATAAATTAACATTTGTAAAAGTTGCGATAATTCGTGATAGACGATTTTGATGTTGTCGATTGCAACGTAAGATAATAGTGATTTATGATTGAAGACCTTTCTTTGTCACAAAATGTCTCCACTTTTCGATCATTCCGAAATATCGGTGTTTAAAGGGTTAGTAAAGCTTGGATCAGAAGGCGCTTCAAAAAGTAATTACTTTGTATAATGTATTGGAAAACTAAGTGTATTACTTGGAACATAATGACAATATTAGAGATTTAAAAAACACTTTATGTTATCAACATCGTTCAGAAGGAGCTAAATCATCAATGAATACATCCGATTGGAATAATGTGAGTACCACATTAGTTGTATTCACCAATTTAAGAAAAGTGTATAGAATAATGCCTACACTTTTTCGATATTACTCCAAATGTGTTTTTAATCAGTTGTTTATGATCTCTATATAAACAAATCATCTCATTCACAAATTCTTTTACAAACAAGGATTGAAACCATTCTGTTAAAGAGAGAACCCTCGTGTGTTTTAATGGTTGCTTTGTAAATGATTTTAATTAGCCGTGTGTAGGTTTTTCTACATTTTGGGCAAGGTGGAATTAGTAGTGAAATTACAAACTAATAGTTTTTAATGATATTGGTGCAAGTTTTGGTTACTTACATTCAGTTTGACCAAAACTTTACTATGAATCCCTTTAACTTGTTCTGTACGACGTCAACGTGTAATGTGATATGAATAAAAACAAAATTAGACGTAACCTATAATCCAGTCATTTGTGCATACATTTTCTTCAACTGAAAATAAATATTTTGCAATTACTAGAAAATGTTTATCCTGTTTAAACAGCGTTTGGTCCAAATGCGAACCCCGAAATGGAAACCCCTATTCAGTTTTGGATGAGAAATATGCGAAAAACAAATCTCCAGAGACAGAATCCTCTACTGAATCTTGAATAATAATATTTGAATAATAAGCCATTTTCATATGAATTTATTTTTTGAAAATATTGCATTACCATTATCCAAATTTACTTGAGGGATTCAATACTTATTAGTTTTATAGAGGCAAGAAGTATCGAACTTTCAATTACCTTTGAATTATTGCTATACTGTTTGGAAATACAGCCTTAACACGCAATCAGTAAAAAATGGGCTGTTTTTAATGCTCCGCAGTGATGATAAGCACAATGTAAGTGCATATAATTTCATATTTTGATGAAATGAGCCTTCTGTTTTTTTTTCCTGCATAGAGATTATATTTTTGTACAATAAAACGGAATTTCGCAAGCCACACACTTTGGAGAAAAAATATTAGACAAGCCTCTTGTAAGTTATTGATTTATTATTATTAATTGAAAATGGGTGTAAAATTCACTTTACTCATGGGCCTCCCTACCTATTGTATAAAGAGAGCTGACAAAATGAACTTCCTCCATCTATAATTTTTTTTTCAATGAAAAAAAATGGTGATATGGTTCAGCCATGCGCATTGTTGCAGGTGAGCAGGTTGCCCGCAGGAGAGATTCCCGCTACTCGATCACCATCCACTAACCCCTAACCACTGCTTCGCCTCTGTCATCGCCACTGAATCAACTATATCCTCCCAATTTCATTGCCGTGATGCCAGCCGATGACTGTATAAAGACAGTTTTCGTGGTGGTAAGTAATACAATTTTATATTATGAACGTTGAGATATTTAAAGAGAAAGTTGAGTTTTGGTAGAGAGGGCGCTAGACTACTTAATTGGTTTGTGAGGTAATAAAAAACTGAGTGTAAAATTTGAAAGAGCATAATATTTAAACAATAAAATCATCTTTGTTTGATCAAAATCGGTTCAGAAACGGCTGAAATATCCATAAATATAACAATTTGTAATAAACCCGGGGCCCCGGGTTTATTAGAGAATTTTGAACCAGCCGTTAAAAATTCAAAAAAATGCTTCCTCTTTTCAAAAAGTTACAAAATAGGTATTTAAATAGTTGTTGGTTATTTCTCTATATAATCACTATTTCAACAAAGCATCACATGCACAATATTTTATTCAAATTGGTTGAAACCGATGAGTGTTTAGAGAGCGCCCTCTTACGTTTTAACGGCTCTTTTTGAATGATAACATGATCTTTACTACGTCATTTGTAATTTTGTGTTCCTTTCTAGTTATAACTATTAGTTTGTAATGTAATGATGCAGGTTTTGGTTACTAAATTTCAGTTTCACTAAAACTGTACTCTCCTTACCAGAACTCAACTATCCCTTTAATTGAAATGCATGTCAGAATAGTTTCATCTTTTCAAATTGTACTGACATGTAATCAAATAATGTCGGTACACTATATTGTATCTTGTAGAATCGCAATCTATTTTCGCATATTCTGGCCATAACAAGTCATAATATATACTTAATTATCACAAAAATGTGTAATCGTCAGTTTTTGTACAATCTACTCTCAGACTCTCTTTCCCTCTTTCTTTTTTGTTGTTGTATCTTTCTGTCTCTCTCCATCTGTCTCTCTCTCTCTCTCTCTCTTTCTTGCATTCGTGATCGGTCCCTCACGTTGTCTGTGCCCGTTTGCTAAATTTGTATTGATTAAAAATGATCAATTAACTTCATAAGACTCTTTCAAAAAATTATATTTGAGAAAATAAATATCATCGTGTCTTCTGAATGATTTGTTAAAGGAATCTAGTAATTATGTTGACATCTGCAAAAAGTGATGAGTGGTTGATACAATGTATATCTTCTTCTTCTTCTTCTTCTTCTTCTTCTTCTTCTTCTTCTGGTGTAGTACAGTCCACCTACTGGTGTATCGCGTACTGGTTTGGCGGGCACAGTGCAGTATGTACAGTGCAATAATAAAATGACTAAGTTCTATGTGCATTTAAAAAAGATGCTCGTCTCCCACTAACGAAGCTGGGTTTCCTGTACCTTCTGCCGAAACTGGTCTACAGATGTGCAGTTGACCATGTCCTTTGGCAGAGCATTCCACAGTCGGATGGAGTCAGGGAAGAATGCTCGTTGGTACAGGAGAGTTCTTGCAAATGGAACAATGAATTTCTGTGTGTGTCCTCTTTGAGATGTTATTGCAGGTTGGAGGTGTTCCCGTGGGATGTCGATGAGACAATGCACTATCCTGTACACCATCACCACCTTAAACTGGGCCCTCCGTTCCTGCAGTGTCGGCCACTGAAGTTGATGAAGCATTGTTGTGACACTGCTTGTACGTCGGAAGTCGTTGTATATGAACCGAGCGTAACGGCGTTGTATCATCTCCAGTTTGTTGATGTTTTTTTGGGTAGAGGGATCCCAGACTGTGCAGGCATACTCTACAATGGGACGGATCAGAGCCTTGTAGCAAATCACCTTCGTGTTGCGCGGACAAGGTCCGATGTTACGTTGCAGGAAGGCACTTGCAGAGCTAGCCTTTTTTGCGACAGCATTGGCGTGTTGGTTCCAGCTGAGGTCTTTTGCTAGATGCACCCCAAGGTACTTGGCTGTGTCTGGGCTGTCAAGTGTGTGGTCATGGATTGTGTAGCGGAAGGTTATGGGCTTCTTCTTTTTGGAGACATGAAGTACTTGGCATTTCTTTGGGTTGAAATCCATTAGCCAATCCTTTTCCCACCTCTCGAGTGAGGTTAGGTCTTCTTGGAGTTGGGTGGCATCGGCTTCTGTCTTTATGTCTCTGTACAACATGCAATCATCTGCAAACAATCTCACCTTGGTGTTTGGTGATACGTACTCCGGGAGATCGTTAACGAATAGGAGGAAGAGGAGGGGCCCTAGCACACTTCATTGGGGTACGCCGGATGTGACTTCTGATGTTTCTGAAGTTACTCCTTCCAAGACAACTTGTTGAGATCTGTCCTTGAGGAAGTTTCTGATCCAGTTATGAGTCGTGCTGGTAATTCCATAGAAGTCCAATTTATACAAAAGTCTTGCATGGGGAACCTTGTCAAAGGCTTTGGACAGGTCTAAGAGGATGACATCACTCTGTGCTCTGGAGTCAAGGCTCTTCGCTAGGTCTTGAATTGCCAGTATCAGTTGTGTCTCACATGAACGTTTCTTTCGAAACCCATGTTGAGCGTCAGAAAGAATCTTGGCCTCCTCAAGGTGTGACATCATGTTGCTCGTAACTATGTGTTCCATGATCTTGCAGGTGATTGACGTGAGTGAGATAGGCCTGTAATTTGCTGGCTTGCACTTCTCACCACTTTTGAATATGGGAGCAACATCAGCCTTCCTCCAGTCGTCTGGTATTTCACCCTGGTCAAGTGATGCCTGGAAGAGTAGTTTGAATACCGGGTGATTTCTAAGGCGAGCTCCTTCAGCAATCTGGGTGGTATTCTGTCTGGCCCAGGTGCTTTGTAGATGTTCAAACAAGAGAGGAGCTTGTATACACCAGCAGCACATATGTTGATGTGAGGCATTTCTGGATGTGGGCTCTTCCCTTTGTCTTTGATGCTGGTAGCATCTTCATCATGGTTGAAGACAGACGTGAACTGTGAGTTCAGGATCCTGGCTTTGGTCTTGCTATCAGAAAACACGATTCCCTCGGAGGACTTCAGAGGAGCTACACCTGATGAGTCGCATTTCTTTCCATTTATGAAGCTCCAGAATCTCTTTGGGTTGCTTTTAGAGTCCGGGCTCACAATGTCGGTAAGGAAGTTGTTGTATGCTTGCTTGCATTCTGACCTACACTGACTTGAGACGCTGGTATCTCTTGAGATGCTGGTATCTCTTGAGATGCTGGTATCTCTTAAAGTCCTTTGCCTTCTTGGAATTCTTAGCCTTTGCAAAGCTTCTCTTTTTCCGTCTAGTAAGGCGTTTCACAGTTGTGGTGATCCACGGCTGGTTAAATCGAGAAGACGTCATCTTGGATGGTACATGTCTGTCGAGAAGGAGGAGGAGGGTAGACTTGATGCCGTCCCACATCTCAGCGATCGGGCTGTCGGTTTTGTACTTCTCTACAAATTTCAATTGAAAAGTCTTGCACTCTTCCCTCATGTCTTGCAGTTTTGCTTTTTTCCAGAGGTAGATTTTACGTTTCCTTGGTTTAATCCTTCTGGGGGTGATATCAGTATCGACGAACACGATGTCGTGGTCACTGATGCCAGGGAGAGCAGCACAACGGTTGACAAGTGACGGTCTGTTTGTGGTTATCTGATATTTCACAGGGTATTGTGTGAAAATTTACAGGCAAATGGACATTATATGGCCGGGTAATGAGCACCAATGCAAAGTGATGTTCAGTTACTCACTGCACTCACTTTGTACACGGTTTCGGCGATCCAATGGATAGTTCACCATCTGAACACTTCAATCGTAAATAATGTATCTTTTTAATGAAAGGGAAATTTGAAAAACCAAAATCTGTCCCATGATTTTTTGTTTAATATGAACACAACAAGGTATGAGGGAACTGCTACATTTCAATTGGATTTTGAGGATTGGACAATGTCACTAAGTCCCTTTAAAGTTTCCCAGAAAAAGAAGTGAAAGATGAGCTTGATGTCAGATTGTATATCCTATTGCCCATTGATTTTAACTACAATCGAAAAGCGTTCCGGAACGCTGTTCATTATCTTGGTCCATAATTAGGGAGACATAAAATCAAAACTCATTATTCACCTGTCGGACGTGGTGTGGCAAGATTGGTAGAGCACGTGCCTTCCAATCGTGAGGTCCCGAGTTCGAACCCAGAGTATGCCAATCGCGTATATCCTTCAGCAAGAAAATTTATCCACATTTGCTGCTCTCCACCCAGTTGTATAAATGGTACCTGAAAGGATTGGAACATGGTTCCTTAGCATTGTATGCGCCCAAAAAGGTTGCCCTTGGCTGGAATGCTCCCCAGGAAGTGGAAAACGTGCACTTTGTGTGCTGGATTGATTGCAGAATGTATCAGATGACCGGGGTAATACTATAATTGTAAAGCGCTTAGAGATGATTATCAATCATGATATCTATCTAGCCTGTCTCTCCGCTGCAGAAGGAAGGCCTCTTCATCACCATTCCATTTTCTTCTTTCTTGTGCTTGTCGCATCCATATAACACCCCCAAATTCTTTGATGTCATCCATCCAACACCTACTCTGTCATGATAGGCGCTATATAAATCGAGGATATTGCCATAAGCAAAACAATTAGGCACAAGATAAAATATTGAATCATAAATAGGTGTGAAAATTATGTCAAATTATAGAGTTTCAATTTTCACACAATTTGATGCTTTTCTTGAGGAACTTAAAGATGGTAAATGTGTAACACTTTCGGGATGCAAACTAATAATCCAGATAATTAACATGATCTTAGCAATGATTATGGGCACATGCATATGATTTGAATTGGCAAAATGCGCGTCAGTACGCTGCTGACTATAGAATCCCCAATAGGGAGAGGAAAGTCCATTTTGAGCGCTTGATTTATGATAAATGCAGTTAAATGAATACATCATAGTATACGTGGAATACAAAAATGTAGGCTTTGTAAATAACTAAAAGTGAAGGTGTTCCAAAGTTGATGCATTTCGCACATAAATCTCTAATATACAATCAAGATGCGCTTATTTGAGCACTTATTTGAGCATTTGAGACACCATGTACAGCATGAGAAACCGTGAATCCGGTAATCAAAAAAATTATCAATTCATATCTATACGGTCCACTCTTAAAATTTTCACTAAGCATGCTAAGTGGGTGGTTTTCTGAAACGGTTGAATTCAATTCCTCTTTTATTTAATGATAAATACCAAATTTTGCAAATCCGTAATTTCCTGTAATTTGTTGTACAAATACATTTATATTTTTATCTTGGTGCTAAGTTCGGCTTCGGAAGTCATCTAACCGCGAAATCGTGTTATTATTCCAATGTCATAGCGGACTTACTGAATTCTCCTGATAATATTGATTCCCCATTTGTATTGGTTATGTTATTATTAATGTGTATTACTATTAGGTCTGAATATGGGGACAAGGTAATACTAAACTGTAGAATGAAATGAATTGTTCGTGTGTGACCGCCTCATTTAACACCCTTCATTCATAACCTTCGTATTCATGTTCGCGGTCGGATTAATTCACTTCTCCAATTGAATCAATCAGACGGCAAAAACAATAATATTCATTCCATTGTGTGCGTAAACACGCACATGCCGCGCCGCTTGATCAATTTTGATACTATGACCACTCATCTGCTCATTCTCCTTTTAGTTTTAGTTTTTTGTTTGACAAGTTTAACATACAGTACATGCATGCCTCGAACAATTAATTGTTGTATTCATTGCCGTGATTGCCAGCCGATGGTGCGGACGTGTCTTATCATTGCTATAGTATATCTTCTTACTCGACGGGTGTACAGGCCTTGGACTTGTTGGTAAGTCATATTAGTAATGTTTAAGATATAACTTTTAACAAAATGCATGTCTCAAATATACATTTGTTTTCAAACTGTACTGACAGAGAAGGAATAGTCTTGGTATATCATGTAGTACGATGAAGGATACAATGAAGGATATCGACATCGACAAGTTTTGTGAGGACATAGCATCATCTACTCTCATGACTGATCCACCAACATGCCCAGATGAACAATTAAAGGTGTACAACAGAGACCTCCGCAAGACTCTAGATGAGCATGCTCCATCTGAAGAAAGGGAAGTCATCCATATTAGTAATGTTTAAGATATAACTTTTAACAAAATGCATGTCTCAAATATACATTTGTTTTCAAACTGTACTGACAGAGAAGGAATAGTCTTGGTATATCATGTAGTACGATGAAGGTACAATGAAGGATATCGACATCGACAAGTTTTGTGAGGACATAGCATCATCTACTCTCATGACTGATCCACCAACATGCCCAGATGAACAATTAAAGGTGTACAACAGAGACCTCCGCAAGACTCTAGATGAGCATGCTCCATCTGAAGAAAGGGAAGTCATCCTACGCCCCCATGCGCCGTGGTACACACAGTCTCTTCGTACAGCTAAGCAGGAACGACGGAGGAGTGAGCGACGTGCCAAGAAATCTAACCTGACTGTTGACAAAGAAATATATCATGAAAGCTGTAAATCCTACAACAAACAATTACTTCAGGCAAAGTCTAACCATTTCCTGGATCAAGTGACGGCCTCAGACACCCGCAGTCTTTTCCGTCTTGCCAGGAATCTATCAATGCCATCTGCTCAGCCGGTACTCCCAAAGCATGATTCAAAAGAGGAACTTGCCACATCTTTTGGAAACTTCTTTGAGGGGAAGGTTCAACGTTTGAGAGACAAGCTGGTTTCTAGCAACATTGAAGATATGACGGTTCAAGTTGCTGAGCAATGCAATGTATCCCTAACTGAATTTGACACTGTGACCAGTGATGAAATCTTAAAAGTCATCAAATCAATGTCCAACTCCTCATGCGAGCTCGACCCTCTACCGACTTCATTGCTGAAAAGGTGTACTTCCACCCTACTACCTAGTCTGACGCAACTGGTGAACACAAGCCTTCAAACAGGAGTAGTTCCTGACGACATGAAGCAGGCCGTTGTAGTTCCTAGGTTGAAAAACAGCAGTCTCCCCCACGAAGAACTTAGCAGCTACCGCCCTATTTCGAATCTAAGTTTTATAACAAAGCTTGTGGAGAGAGTTGCTGCTCATCAAATCAAAAACTACCTGACGATGCATGATCTGATGCCGAAGACCCAGTCTGCCTATAGAGCAAATCATTCAGTGGAAACCGCTCTCGTGAAAGTCCACAACGACCTACTGGTAGCTTTGGATGCTCGCAAGGAAGCTGTTCTTGTACTGCTCGATTACAGCGCAGCATTCGACACGATCGATCACCAGACACTTCTTCGTAGGTTAACAGAAAGGTATGGCTTCAGAGGAACGGTCCACAAATGGTTTTCTTCATACCTTGCAGACAGAAGTCATGTCGTCAAGATAAATAATGCATCGTCTCGGGAGTATCGAGACACGTGCGGGATCCCCCAAGGATCAGTGATTGGGCCACTCACATACACACTATATAGTGCTCCTATACACGACATCGTGACTGCGCATGGTCTTCACACGATGATGTATGCTGACGACACGCAGATCTATGTAGCGTTCGAGCAAAGTGAGAGAGCTCAATCACTTGAACATTTGAATGCCTGCCTTGCTGATATCAAAGTGTGGTCAGCTCGAAACATGCTGACTCTCAACGATGCGAAAACGGAAATGATTCATTTCTCCTCAAGATTTCGGCAACCACCACAACCTCTCCAGATCACACTTGGTGACTCGGAAGTTACACCTTCCCCTTCAGCAAGAAATCTTGGAGCTGTAATGGACCACAACCTTACAATGAAAGATCATATCAGCTTAGTGTGCAGATCGGCGATGGTGGCTATTCGACAGATAGGACAAATTCGCCAATATCTCACCACCCCAGCCACGCTCACTTTAGTTCATGCATTCATCACTAGTAGACTAGATAACAATAACAGCCTCCTGCACGGACTTCCTCAAACACTACTTAATCAACTTCAAAGAATCCAAAATACCGCCGCCAGGATCATCCAGAGGGTTCCCCGACAACACAGCGTATCCCACACACTTCGTCTGCTACACTGGTTATCAATAGAAAAGCGCATTGTATTCAAAATCCTTCTTCTTACATATAAAGCACTACACGGTAACGCCCCAGTCTACGTCAAGGACATGATTCTACCCTACCAACCAGTCCGCACTCTTCGCTCATCTGACCAGCATCTCCTCCATATTCCCAAAGTCTTCACCCAGAACTATGGAGGTAGATCTTTCGCCATGGCTGCACCTCAACTCTGGAACACACTACCGCTCAACATTAGAACTGCACCCTCCGTAGATAGTTTTAAATCAGCACTTAAGACATATCTGTTTAGTTCTCAAATGTAATACATGTATAAATGTTTGTATGCATACAAGTACGTATATTTAATTTTGTAAATAATAGTACATGTTAACAGTAGGGTTAATTTATTTGTTAATTGACAATATTATTGTTAGGTCTTTGTAATTATAGTAATTGGAATTGTAACTGTAGAATTGTATGTTTAAATAATGTAAAGCGCTTAGAGAACTATTCCAGTTATTTAGCGCTATATAAATAGCAAATTATTATTATTTATTATTACGATTCAATCTTCGCATATTTGTATATTATCATAATATTTCGTTTAGATAATTTTATGTATTTATTCATTTATTTAATACTTCTCCTGTCACAATAATGTAATCTCTCCTTTATTTTCTTCTCCCTCCCTCTCTCTTCATTATCTCGCTTTCTTGCATTCATGATAATGTCTCAAGTTCGTTGCTCTTCCCATTGGGAAAGGCTTTTGTCTCTTTCTTCTTATCCAAATTATGGGAGTAATATCTGCTTTTGAACTAAATGCCTAAAGCCGGGCAATTGTTTTAAACTACAAAGATTATTCTGATACTTGGCGTTGTTGAATTGTGCATAAAATAATGAGGGGTAAAACAAATCATGTATGTGTGTAACACATTGCCTTTGGCAACCCTGTTGTACTCACTCAACGGGGACTGTAATACTAGTAGTTAACATGTTTCCTACTATAGATTTTAACGTCATCAAAGTACACTCTTCTCTATGAATTGATATTCTCTGTTTTCCCAATCTTAATTACTTACTTCATTTTCTCTCGATTTAATTTAATTTCATTTTCATTCATCTATTTTCATATCGAAACCATAGGTAGGCAAATCAAATACAATGAAGTGTTACAAAAGTAAAGTGTACGAGTATATATTGTCATACAGTCAATGTACCATCAAACCAACGTACAAACACATTTTACACTTCATTTACCATGTTTACCCTTTGTAATTGTTGCGCATTATATCAACATAATCACTAAGTCCTTTATGTGCAAAGGTGATAATATACCACTTATCATATCGTGTTCTTTTATCTATTATACAGGTTTCCGTGCGGTGACGTTGCTTCGAATTCATCTCATCATGGACTACTTGAGACAATTACGGAAGGTCGTTCAATTGGCTTCGATCGTCATCCTCCTGTTCTGCGACTCGACTGGACGTGGTCTGATGGCGGAGTGCGGTCTCGGAGAATGTTTGAACGCCCTCCATTTCTGTGTGCCGTGCCCTCAGCATGGTGAGTATTTTGTTAGCCCCCTATAATGCCCAATTGTGCCCCCTGTACAATAATGATTTCCCCATGTTTTTATGGAACATGAACCAGAATAAGCAGCTTAATATTTGACAAGTTTTAGTTTGTAGTACTACAATTCAGTACTACAACTGTGATGACTGTACTATCCCTTATATAGGTGCGTATTTAGTTTTAATGCAAATAGAAACATTCAATATTCATTACAATTCGAATCCCCCAGTGGGGTTCCAATGATTACAATATTATACTCTGAAAGTTTTTGTTCTCTTTTCTCCAAATTTAATTTTCCCTTTCATCTGATTTTATTATTTTGTCAATAATACGGTATGTGGTATGTTCGGGAATGGAAAAATGTAACCATGAGAACGTTGTTGAAATTTGAATTTTGCGTACAAAACATAGCGGAATTGTCCACAAATGTGTTAGGATGTGTTGCCAATTATTACCGAGCATGTTGGCCTAGCGGTAAGAGTAATACGGTATGTGGTATGTTCGGGAATGGAAAAATGTAACCATGAGAACGTTGTTGAAATTTGAATTTTGCGTACAAAACATAGCGGAATTGTCCATAAATGTGTTAGGATGTGTTGCCAATTATTACCGAGCATGGTGGCCTAGCGGTAAGAGTGCCTCATGCACGGGAGGTCCCGGGTTCGAACCCAGACCGGGTCATACCAAAGACTATAACAAATACTAGTAATACCTTCTGCCTTCCAGCCAGGCGCTCAGCATTTATAGAATGGAGAAGGGAAAGTTAATCACACGAATTACCAGAGAACTGGTCCCCTTCTATAGCTTTCGCTACATTTTAATAGTAGACGTGTGGCCTAGGGCTAATGAATCGAAGATAGGCGCCGAATGTGTACGGGAAGGACTTTGACAATTTTTAAAGGGATCTAGTATACATGTATCTAAGGAATGATATAACAAGTGTATTTCTGTGATCTGATACGTCCACCAAGTGATGTGTGAAAATACCCGGTGGTAAATGAGTGTCATAATGACAAAATTAACATGGTGAAGAATGAAAGTGCAAATTCTCCACTAGAGAAATTCAAATCCGAAAATTTAAACCTATATGATTTAGTGTGAATTTATGTTGCATCCATAGGGCTCATGATATTTACTTGTCAAATTCAGTTAATTTCAATTTCACTTGGTTCAAGTTCAGGTTTTTAGCTAATTGACGTAAAACCTCATAACGTCCATTTCAATTGAAATTTGTACACAATACCCGGTGGACATATCAGATAACAACGATATACATTGTATCAACCATTTATCACTTTTCGCACAATTCAACAGAGTTAATAGATCCCTTTAAAGAGATAGTTGAGTATTGGTCAAACTTACCTTAAGTAACCAAAACCTGCACCATTACAGTACAAACTAATCGTTATAACTCCACCATGCTCGAAAAGTATACACAATTACAAACGACTAAGTAGACCCCCTGTTATCATTCAAAAAAGAGCCGCAACAACTCAAGAGGGCGCTCTCTAAAAAACCCATTGATTTTAGCCATTTTTCATAAAAAATTGTGCATTTGATGTTTTGTAAAAATAATGATTTAATAGAGATATCATCAACAACTTTAAAGGGGTAGTTTATTTTTGGTAGAGAGGACGCTGCACATCACATTTTTTTTGTGAGGTAATGAAAAACTGAGTGTCGAATTTGAGAGAACATGCTATTTTAATGGCAGAATAAACTTTATTTGGTCAAAATCGACCCAGAAACGGCTGAAATATCAATAAATATATCTGATCTTATAATTATTTGGGGCCCAAATAATTAGATGATTTTTAGAAAAAATGAAAAAATGCTAGCACTTTTTCAAAAATTTCAAAAGCGTTTTTGAAATAGTTGTTGATGATGTCTCTATCTAATCATTATATCAATAAAACATCACATGCATAATTTTGTATGAAAAATGGTTTAAACCAATGCCTTTTTAAAAAGCGCCCTCTTGTGTTTTAATGGCTCTTTTTGAATGATAACAGGCTTTTTACTTAGTCGTTTGTAATTTTGTTTACCTTTCGAGCATAGTGGAGTTATAACTATTAGTTTATAATGTGACTGTGTAGGTTTTGGCTACTAAAGTGCAGTCTTACCAAAACTAAACTACCCCTTTAAAAAAAACCTATTTAGAATGTTTTTGAAGTAGTCTATGAGCATTTTTTTTTTTTTTATCTGAAAAGACAAAATGTCCCTTGGTGAAGAATCTTTTGAATAAAAATATATTTTTGGATATTTCAGCCGTTTCTGAAACGATTTTTATCAAATAAAGTTTATTTTATCTTTAAAATTGTATGTCCTTTAAAATTAGACAGTCAGTTTTTGATTATCTTACAAAAATATTTGTTTGTGAGTGCCCCTCTACACCATAACTCAACTGTCCCTTTCAGGGTTGTTCTTTGATTTTAAGATCATGCAAGTTGAATCCCTGTGAAGAACAACGAGGGTTCCACACAAAAGTATACAAACAAATAATGAGAATCCATATAATGTATTTTTCAACAGAGTCGCCAGCTGAACAGTCCTTGCCTCCGCCCATGCCAAACGACCAGACGGAACCCATGAGCACGGCGGATCCTTCTTCCTTCACCACGATGACCACGTCGATGACCACGGCACAGTCACCTCCTCTCCCAGCAGGACAACCCTCTGGTGGCGTTGTTGCTGCAATCGTCGTTGGGCTGATCTTCGTGGCCACCATTGTGATCGTGGTGGCGATCAAAAGAAACACCATCGCCGCCCGGGTAGACCGTGCCCGTGAACGAGCCCGATGCCTCATGCGTCGTGGAAAAGATCGGGAGCATGTTCGAGTACCTACGCAGTAGGCATAGTGCCTAAATATAATTGTGCCTTCTGCAAAAAATCTTCATCGTCGTCAGCTCTTTCTGCTTGTTTTGGTATTGCATCGATGCAATTTTTTTTGTTTTTAATTCAAAAACAAGTTCATGTATTATAATTATGATTTATATAATTCTGTCTTCTTCTCGATCTCTCTCTGTACATACATATTGTTTGTTATTAGCCATTTAGCCTATTATAGATGTTCTCGTGATATCATAAAATCTATGTCATTTGTTTGGATTGTAATAATTTGTAATGCATTTAAACACTGTTCATGATCGTTTGTTAGATTATTATATGGATATAACGAGTTTTGCTTTACAAATTTCTTCTTCGAATTCTCTTTTCTTCTCAATGTCTCCATACGCTATAGAGTGGTGAAGTGTGATGTCATCTATGACGTCATAAACATCTTCTTTTTTTTAATAGAATTTTCAAATTTGAACTTCAATTTCAGAAAGAGCATACAAACTAATGTCTAAATACTGAGAATCAATTGAATACGGTATGTTAAGTATAGGCTGAGATATGCCCATCCGAATGATTTTTTTCCCAATAGGC
>JBAMJV010004271.1:105000-112500 GCA_037951105.1 Echinarachnius parma
TAATGTTGTGTTCCTTTCTAGTTATAACTATTAGTTTGTAATGTAATGATGCAGGTTTTGGTTACTAAAATTCAGTTTCACTAAAACTGTACTCTCCTTACCAGAACTCAACTATCCCTTTAATTTTAATTGAACAGAAAATAAGAAACCAAAATATAATTTTCAATTTCAATTTTATTCTTGCTTCCAACAAAACATTACAAATGAATTATTACAATTTACAAAAAATAGAGATATACATATTGGAAACAAGAGGGGTCCACTAAAAAGCAATGCTTGTATTATTGTGGACCCCTCAAATAATAGTTAGGAATATTATTGTATATTTAAATTAACACATTCTAGACTACAAAAAAAGTATAGAGAGGAAAAAAAGGGGTGCCAACAGAGACCAACATGGGACAAGAGAGAACTTTACATGACAAAAATAGGAGAAGACGGACACAATACAAACAATTAGACACTGCCAAAAGGAAGTGAGAGATCGGGGGAACAAATATAATCAGTATAGTACAAAAGGATGAGCTGCATGCGGGGTTCAAGTGAAAATGAGGAAGAAGAGTTGCGCTTAGAAAGAAACTATGCATGAGAAGGCACAATATATCATATCAGATTACATTTTGAGACGGCGAGTAAAGAAAGACCTAGCCTTTTGTCAAGGCCCCCGCGCAAACACCCAACCGAGCGCGAAGCGCGAGATGTACATCCCGAGCGCAGCGAGGCAACTAGTATAGCCAATCTACAGTAGTTGTAATTGTACAAGCGGGATCACAGCTCGTAATGTATGATCGATCTCCCAGCCATATAGAGCCTTGATTAAAGGCTAAGAAAGACCTTGTTCAGTATAAATATAAATGCTCCTACGCATGTTTGGCGTCATTCATCACACAAGCAATGGCAAGTGTGTATGATCTGTAAATAGACATAACAACGATAAACGCTGAAATCACTTCAATTGTATAACCTAAGTAAACACTTCGAAGTTGTATGTTTACAGTTGTAAACTGATATGTTATTAAAGATATCGTTCTCCTTTCGCAAGCCGAATTCAAAAAGTTGCGAGATTGCTGTCTTAAATGAAACAGAAAGACAACATTTAAGTGCATGTCTGAACAGATTGGGATGTATTTCGTGATTGTACTTGATGTTTACAAACGAAATTATTAATTGGTTAAGCGCAATTAAGCGCTTCGGTCACATTTAATTTGTAATATATCGGGGTGATTTATATTTTATCTTTGCAAAATGAAACAAAATAATTCAGAATGGAAAGGGAATGAGCCTGAGAGTTAGGTTACTCTGCGATTGATTTTGCTTACATAAGTTGAATCTTTCATCACTGTTAACTCAATTTTAATAACTTATTGTTTGTAGATAGAACGCGCTCATTCTTATCTTGGGGTCCTGATTTGGTAACCATGACATGAGTAAGCCCATCGCGTTTTTCCTTCAGTACGAAAATGTGTTCACATTAATTTGCTGCTGTGGCTGGTATCCAAGTGGAAACACTTGTACCCGGAAAGATTGGAACGTACTTCCTTAGCACTGTGTGCACTTGCGAGGTGCCTGTCTAGAATGCTCCACAGGGAGTGGAAATAATATGCACATTATGTGCTGGATTGATTGCAGTGTATATCCAACATGGCCGGAGCAATATTACTGAAGCGTCTGCATTAAGAGCGTCGAAATACTGGATGAATATAAACAGGCCAAAAAAAGACTGACGGAATTACTCTCGCTCATAAATTTACCATTGTTTTCCCAATTATGCATAAATGAATCATGCATGTATGCATTTCAACTCAAAGACATTTTACTTCTGTTTATGTTCTCCCCCTAGCAAATCGAAGGCTCTGTCTCCATTCTTAACTTTATACCCTCATTGCTCATTAGATTCTGATGTGAGCATTGTGAATCAGCGATCCATTATTTTTGTCCGCCGACCTCAAGCGTGCGAGAGGAGGATTGCGCTTGTCTGGAATATTATATGCCTTAATGCCTTTTAACAATAATAATTATCATTTCTTCAATGAACGAACTGGTATCAATCTACATATAATAATACTCTAACGCTACGAGGGGGGTCGCCCGTGCGTTACCAATGGCAATTTCTAAAAACACATCTCCTCTTTTCCCGGCCCTTCTCGATCGCCGCGACCCGGACGGGTCGACGGGCCGGGTTTCGGAGTACCTCCCGTTTGCATTCCCGACTCCCGGCGAGGTCGGGATCGACGTCCAGATGGCCCCGAAGTTCCTCTAATTTATTCATTATTCATGACGCGCGAGTCCCCATCGATTTGATAGAGTCGCTTGGATAAGTACTAGCCATCATTCCCGCGCGACCGAGCTTCTCTTTACGTTGAGCGCCACCCTTTCGCCGGATTTGTAGATATCGGGCTTATGAATAATCATGAGGTAGGGTCTAGGACGCTCTCGCCAAGGCTGTATTGACACAGTTAATTGGTCTTGTGGTCGCTTTATACACTGAATCGAGCTCATGAAATCGCATGGATAAGACCAACCTATGCCTTGGCGTGTCGTTAACGGCGAGCGCATTCCTTTCGAGCGATTAGTATCTGTGGCTCATTTGGAACGGACGCTCTCGCCAAGGCTGTATTGACACAGTTAATTGGTCTTGTGGTCGCTTTATACACTGAATCGAGCTCATGAAATCGCATGGATAAGACCAACCTATGCCTTGGCGTGTCGTTAACGGCGAGCGCATTCCTTTCGAGCGATTAGTATCTGTGGCTCATTTGGAACGGGGGAGAGGGCCTATTTACATAGCGATTATAGTCTTTACACCGCTAATTGGTTTGTGGCGAGTTTCCACACTGAATCGCGCTCATAAAATTGCATGGATATAGGCTACCTATGCCGTGGCGTGCAAGAGAGCTACATTAACACCGAGCGCATTCCAGTCGACTGATTAGAACGTATGTGGCCTTCATGGCCGGGGTCCTCGGTAGAGAGAGATTATTTACATAGCGATTAGTCCTGGCGGGTTTCGACACTGAATTGATAACATGTGGATAGTGAGTACCGATTTAACCACGGAGCAGCTCGCTACACTATTTACTTGATAAATGAGATAGCATGGCAAATCCGAGGATATTTGTTTGGTAGATGGTGAAGAGAGTTTTTGCAAATGGTAGGGAAAATTTAAAAAATGAGTTTTTCCAAATTGTATATAGAGGAAAAGACATTTTGTACACGAAGCTGTGTCTATTAATTTTAGTAGCTTTCGGGGATTTTCATACGAATTCGGTGTAATGGTAAGACCCGTATAGGAACAGCAAACTCAAGCATATCTTGCAAGAATAGTCAATAATAATCCATGCATTTAGATACTCTCGGCTTCGGAGAAATGGAGACGGGTTTCATTAGCACTGTGTGAGCCTAATAGTACAGGCGACTTGCTGGAATACTCCCTTAGAAGGTGGAAAATGTGCATTCCTTTTGATTTATAAACAAAACAGGATACAGAAATGTTTAGAGTTTTCTCCGGGAGCCGGTGTTACTCAAGAAATGACGCAATTTATAATATATTTACAATATTCACTAACTTAAAAAAAGAGGAAAAAGATGGGGTTTTGTGTATCAAATTATTCATGTTTCATATTTAATTGAATTCAAACAAATCTGTTCAGATAACCGTCATTCTGCGATAAGATTTTCGAGGCCGAGAACAAGACAATTGGTTAATTTATGTAAAACGGGGATGTTGGTGATAAGCAGGGGCGCCGGGGGATGTGGGGGAGTGGGGGTGGGGTCGGGGGATGTTACTGTTTTCCACCGTGGACGGGGGGGGGGGGGGGGCGGGGGGGGGGGGGCATCGCCCAAAATAGGGGAGGGGTATTCTTGCCCAAAATACGGGTGTGTGTGGGGAGAGATAACTTAACGCAGTTTTTAACTTTGAAAGCAAGGAGTCATGAGGGGGAGGGCTACTTTACAAAATGCATCGTTGACCGGGAACACTTGATGTGGGAGGGGGGGGGGGGGGGGAAGCAAGGAGACGGGGGGGGGGGGGGTAACTGTTTTCCGAGGCTTTCTATTAGGCGGAGAATGGGGGTATCCATCAGCAATAATAGAGGTTGCTTAATTATCGGCCAACATTGGATGGAGGGGTTCACCGTTTCGCGGGTGTATTGTGTAAGTGGGGAATGGGGGGGGGGGGGGGGGGGGGTGGTGTGTTCCATAGCATACAATTGCATCAAAATGGTTCAATGGTTTGATAGAATAAACAGCAACAAATTAGCTAGAAGTACGTGTATACATCTAGGGATAGGTTCAGTATTAGTATCATTGTTATGATTTGGTTATATAACTGATAATAATATGTTTGGTTTTATTTTGTTGTAAGGAACTGTTGATACAATACAACGCATGGTTTTGATTATTCTTAATCTTCTGAATTATTTCCAATACCGTGTGCATAAGTGATGATTTTCACGGGGTGAAAAATTACATCAGCAAAAAACTAAAAACAGGTTCACAGGATAAAGAAATGATACAAATTTTCCCCAGGAGCTTGATCCTCAATAAATTACGCAATTTATATCTGTATGATATTCAAGCACGTGAAAAAAGGTGGGGTCTCGAATTATCAAATAATACAAGTATCCAAACGGATATGTTTTATGATAAAACTGTTTTGCGATACGATTTTCGGGGCAGAGACCAAGACAATTGGTTAATTTGTGTACATCGGGAGGTGGTATTGATGGACGGGGTGGGGAGGGGGTGGGGGATGTAGCCGTTTTCCACAGGTGTGTGTGGGGGGAGGGGGTCCATCGCCCAAAATAGGGGAGAGATTTAATTCCCCCTCCCCCCCCCCCCCAAAAAAAAAAAAATAATAATAATACAAATAAATAAATAAATAAATACAAAATAAATAAATAAATACAAAATAGGGGGAAGATAACCGTTCGCAGGTTTTTTTTATTATGTAACAGCTCAAAATATACCAGATTTAAAAAATACACAATGATCTCTTCATTGTACCAATACTTCATTTGGAGATTGTCGTGCAGTTTGCGATACGAGCGCAATATTTGGCGCAGAGACCGATAATGCGTCACGATCCGTTCATTTTGCGATACAAGCAACGAAATAGCCAAAAATATAGCTTTAAAGGACAAGTAACACCTCGACAAAACAAAATGGCTGCCGCAGCAAAGAGCGCCCGTTTAACGGGCGCAAACAGCTAGTCTATTATATTAATACGGTAAGCCAAATGTGTCCCACTCGAGATATCCTCACCCCGAGAATTCGGCGACTCCCCGACCGTCGGGATCGAAGGATATACGTTTTGCGGAGGACAATAAGGTATTCCCGAGTCGCCCCCGCCCCGTGGTCGTCCTCCAGATCGAAGAAAAGGGAAAGTCAGCAATGCCGGTTGCTAAAGTTAAGGCGCCGAGCACTGACTAACGATTTATCGCCGCAACTTTGTTCGACGAATATAAAACGGAGTCGATAAAACGAATATTATATTGAGAAAGCCTTCTGAATTTTACACGTTGCAAAACTACCCAGGTTTTAAAAAATATCAATTTTTATATTAGGCGGATGGTATGGTAATGATCGCTATTCCCGTTTGGCATCGTTTTTGCAAAGGCAGTAACGATAAAATGACGACAGCTTCAATTTAGCTGCGCTCGATAACACTCAGGTAGAAGGCTGTGCATTGTATTAAGCCACGGAGTCTTCTTAATCACCCCGCCGTAGCGGAGTTTGTTTGCATAGCTCACTGACCATCGACAATGGTCACTCTTTTGCTCATTCGCTCCATACACGATTATACAACCTCGCCAACTTGCGGTAAGATTATTGTATTATGCCAGTCGTGAATCAGTGGAAGCTACTACATTTGTACTATACCAGAGAAGACGTCTGGGGGCCCGGGGGGGGGGGGGGGGGGGGGTAGAATGGATGTGGGAGGTATCTGCTCATTTATTATGCAATACATGTAGGCATATAGACGGCTACTATTCCCTTCAAAGAACATTCATCATCTGGTTTGACAAGAATATGACAAAATATATATACGCCGAAGAATTTAGTTTGGATATGAAAAGCTTAGGGGACACGGGGTTATGTGTCATGCAGGCAATTGTGGTCGAGGGAGGGGGGGGGGGGGGTGGGGTGGAGCGGCAAAGCTACTTTATTAGCAAGTACACGAGCATATTATATAGTGAACTGTATCTAATGTAATACATTGACCGGATGACATCGTTGGACGGGGCCCCGACGTGTTGTGGGGCGGGATTGAGTCGCCCGTGTTTATTTTGTCCTATAGTATACTATTTAAAGGGATAGTTGAGTATTGGTTAAACTTAACTTTAGTAATCAAAACCTGCACCATTACGGTACAAAATAATAGTTAAAACTTCACCATGCTCGAAAAGTATACACAATTACAAACGACTAAGTAAATCCTCTGTTATCATTCATAAAAAGTCGTTGCAACTCAAGAGGGCGCTCTCTAAAAGAGTGATTGGTTTTGACCATTTTCATACAAAAGTGTGCATTTAAAGTTTTGTTAAAATAATGATTCAATAGAGATTATCATCAACAACCTTCCCCCGGTGAAGAATTTTTTAATACAAATATTTTTATGGTCTGGATATTTCATCCGTTTCTGAACCGATTTTGATCAAATAAAGTTTATTCTGTCATTAAAATTGTTTGTTCTTTCAAATTTGACAGTTAGTTCTTCCGTATCTTACAAACAATTATCAGGGGCACTTCGGGAAATACCAATACTCAACGCTACCTTTAAGTGATGACTTTGGGAATAATAAAGTTTTAAAGTATCGCTATATCATCATCGCCTTTCTCTCACAAAAAACCCGCGGATTTCCGCGGGTACAGCTAGTTTGTTAATTATTGTATTTCTAATTCTGTGGATGTTTACTGCAACAGCGCCCTCCGTATTGCAGCAGACGTGAGTACACCGATATAAAGTGCAGCTCGACGTGCATCTAAAAAAAGTGGACGAAAACATCAATATCAAATGTGATATCTGCTGGTACTGCACTGCACTGGTACAATAATAATGTAGATGGGACCTGCATGCTTGCAATTGCTTCGATTATACAGACAGTGCATGGTGTGCCAGTGAACATTGGTGAACATGGGAATCAGGAAATAATTACCACCCCGTTGTTTTATGTAGGTATTTATTTGGAACACATTGAAAGTGGTTGTAAAATTGTATTGCGGGAGCTCGGAGGCCGAGGCATCTCATTCATTCAGAGTTATAAGTCAGCGGCAGCTCGCCAACAAGTGCATGCATTTTCTGTGCAAAGGTGAGATGGATGGTAACTCTAGAGAACGCTAGCGCTCCGCGGAGCGCTAGCGTTCTCTAGAGTTAGATGGATGGGTGCCTTTTGAGTTTGAGTACCAATCAATAACATTAACCATAACAAGCATGGATCTATTCTTAGACATGTTAGACTTGTTATATGTTTTCGAAATGAAGGGGCACAGCGCACATAC